>CM061142.1:313597955-313672957 GCA_030789695.1 Scilla litardierei | reverse complement strand
TCATATCAATTTAAACAAACCATGATGTGAATCATATTGGAGAGTACAGAAGCAACCAATGAGTCTCTAAGTACCACATGGTTGCTCACCCAGACCAGGCCCAAAGTAGAAACAGTATGGGCCATGAGTCTAAACGTAATGATGTGGAACTCATTAATTAAGTCCAGCGGTACACTTGAGGTCATATCTTGATACATGATGTGACCCTGGTCAGAATACCTGATGTGGTCAAGTCATTAAGACATGGCTCCTGTCGCCACCGCATTCTCACTAATATGATTTACCCCAAAATCCAGTGAGTCTGAGGTGCCAATCGTAAGTCAAGTGTACAGCTCTCTCTACCTCATTGATACAATATCTGTGTAATTCTAAAATTAATTTTATTTTAAAACTTGATTTTTAAATTAAAGTTTGAATTAAATTTAAGGCCCGCATTGAATTCATTTCGTATGTTGGCATGCTATATCCTTCCAGTTCCAATCATATTTTCAACATTCTATAGTATCAGGTGTATCAAAACACACACACATGGTAAAAGGGATCTAGGGTGCATCCTTAGATGAAATCTACGGAGGCGCCCCCATTTTCCAACATCTCCCACAATTTTTTTGAAATTATTTTTCATGGGTTTGTTGTTCACCTCATGGATGATCAACATACCAGATTTCAAGATATTCCAATACTTTTTGAGCCCTCATCTAACCCTTGCAACTTCAACGGTATGAAAACGTGCTGAAAAACCCATGAAGTTGCAATGGGTAAATGATGGCTCAAAAAGTATTGGAATCTCTTTAAATTTGGTATGTTGATCATTAATGAGGTGAACAACAAACCCATGAAAAAATTTCAAAAAATGTGGGAGATGTGAGAAAATAGGGGCGCCTTCTTAGATTGAATCTAAGGAGGCACCCTAGATCCCTTTTACATATATATATGGATTTAATGTAGAAAAGCTGCCACCTGATCTAATGGATCAGGTGGCAAGACACAAAAAGGTGGAGAGTACAAGCCCCCACATGGACTTGTACTCGTTGGGACCCATCCCTTTGTGTCTTGCACCTGATCATTTGGATCAGGTGCCACCTGCTCTACATTAATCCATATATATATATCACTGACTTTCCAATTGATTTTGGTTTCCATAGCACACCCAACATACCAATTAGTCCAATGTCATGAACCACTAAGAATGATTATAGCATATAGCAACGAAAAATAATGTAACATTTAACATGCTATAAATGTGTAATAATTTAAACATCTAATCATGGAGCATATCTACATGACAGGTAATAAGCAGAATACTCTAACATGCTACATAGACTGAAACTGAAATATAAATAGGTAATACGAGCTAACTTGCATGTCGATGTAGCGATCAGTGTCACATCTTTGGAAATATGGGGATGTACAATATGTGGATGAACAATCTGGTGATCTCAGATAATTTTCATCATCGATCATTTTCGAGACTTAACAGTGTGTTCATGGTTTTATGTGATCATTCAGGCAGTGATTTATGATCACACAGGTAGAAAACTAAGATCCTTCAGGCAATAGCCTGGTGTAAGATCCAACCGGCAGTAATTTCCATATTTTTTCAACGGCCTTTAAAGGTCAACCCCTCTTCTTCATTCATCGGGTATTTCTAAACCAACTCCAACATGTAGGACAAGACACTTGTATTCACATACCAACCTACGGTCTCTACCAAGCCTCAAGTCCAGCCAAAATTATCAACTACAGCTATAACCCGAAAGTGGACAACACCGAAAAAATCCTAAACAGTCATGACATGGGAAAATCCCTTAGGTCAGCCACAGTTTAGGTCATGGTGCCCAATTTCAGTCATGGACGGGTCAAGGGAAGGCAATGTGAAGGCTCTGGGGGCCACATGTCACGGCAGCAGAGAGGGGAAGCCGGACAGTCCTGGCAAGGGGGATAAATACGCAAAACAGTCTGCATGCAACGCGAGAGAGACTAAATAGGTCTCGGCCAAGAGGGAAAACCCCTCGGATAGTCGCAACGAAGGCAAGAGGGGCTGATGCAGGGGTCGCCCAATGCCCGAAACTCAAAAAACTTCATCGCATTAAAAGGAAAACACAATCACAAAATTTAAAACCAAAATTTAGAGAAATAAAGTGATTTTTACCAAAATAGCAGGCTGTCAAAGAAATCTGAAGGGAAATCCCAGCTCCAGAGCAAGATCCAAGCTCAAATCAAGAGAAAAACCCCCAAAATTTTTGAAAATATTTTTCTATTTCGAAAACCGAAATCTTAAGATCAACCGAGCTCCTATAGAGGGAAGATGGAGACATGTGGTAGGTGGAGAGGCTGAGGAAGGTTGTGGAGCAGCCACGAAGCCGTTCGGCCTCGGTTCAAAGCAAAGACGCGTTGGATCCTCCCGATTTTAGGGCGGGTGAAAATCGTGAGGCCGTGCACATGCTCTGTGAGGTGGAGCGACGAGAGGGGGTCGCATGGACTTCCTTCAAGTGTAGGGGATGAGAAAGAGAGAGCGATCCGATAGAGTGAAATGTCGGTGCGAAAAATTTTTAACCGCAGCATCAAGCGCTCGTGCGATAAAGAGCATGGGAGAGAGAGGGGGAGAGAGAATAAGTGTGGGGGCTATGGGCCGCTGGTGTGAAGAAAAATAAAAAGGAAAAGGAAAAGAGAGAACAAAATAATGGGCCGTGCTTCTTATAAAGTTGGGCTTTTACATTCTATCCTCCTTACAAAAAATTCCGTACTTGGAATACAAAAACAGAACTAAGATACAACAAACAAATAGGAAAAATGCTCTTGCATCTCATCCTCTCTTTTCCAGATGGACTCAGGCGAGTCTCGATGCCACATCACTTTCCCAGGTTGACGACTCCGTTCCGAAGGACATTCTGCTGACGATCAATGATCCACACTGGTTGCTGCTCATATGTCATATCAGGCCGCATTGTGAACTCGGAGTGGTCAACATGTGTTGGTTCACATACGTACTTGCACAGCTGAGATATGTGGAACACATCATGCATTCCTTCTAAGGATGTAGGTAATGCAAGTCTATATGCCACTTCTCCCATGCGCTCCAAGATATCAAAAGGTCTAATATAGCGAGGGCTGAGCTTCCCTCTCCATCCAAAACGAATCATGCCTCTAGTATGAGAAAATTTCAAGAATACATGGTCATCATGCTGGAATTCCAAATGTCTGCGCTTCGCACCTGCCCAGTGCTTGTGTCGATCCTGTGCCACTTGAAGGTTCTCTCTGATGTGCGGATGATATTTACAGCCTCTATAATCATCTCTGGTCTCATCAACTCACTGTCATCCACATCATCCCAATTCATAGGCCAGCGACACTTTCTTCCATATAATGCTGTAAAAGGTGTCATGTCGATACTGGCTTAATAACTATTGTTGTATGCAAACTCCACGAGGTGAAGGTGATCTTTTCACAACCCCTTGAAGTCTAGCATACATGCACATAGCATATCCTCCAAAATATGAATAGCACGCTTGGACTGTTTGAGGATGATGGGCTGAACTAAAACTCAAGTGAGTCCCCAAGATGATCTTGCAAGCTCTTCCAGAAATGTGATGTGAATTGAGTGTCTCTATCTAAAACGATGCTTATAAGAACTCCATGTCGTTTTCCCACGATTTGATCTTATTTGAAGAGACGTGATTTTCACTTTTGACGTGAGACGTTTCTATTTTTAGTCTCGTCGCTCGACGTCGAAATTGAGATCCGTCTTCTTAGTTTTCTTTCTCTCGTCGTCCCGATCACCCCAATATTTATTTCACAATTTTCGGAGTTTATTTGACCTACTTTATATTTTTAGCAAAGCTTATAATATTTTAATAACTAAGCTTTAAAGTATTTTTAGCCAAATATAATTTTTATTAGATTATAATACTTCAACCTATTTTTGACCCAAGCCCCTAGCCTTGGCCGCATCCACACATGCTTGGGTGTTGGTGAGGGTGAATAATTGGGTTTAAAATCATTTTAAATTCAAATATTAACCCTAGACCAAGTCAACCCCTCTATACTATATAAACAACCCTTAGGCTAACCTATTTTCGCAAGCAATTAACACTAGCCGTCACAAAACCCTCAAATCTTGCGTGCTACGTTCGTCGCAACTCAACTCAGCCGTCGCCCGTGCCCGACCGAGAGCTTCTCTCGGTCTGACCGAGAGATCTCGCCCGCACCGCCGCTCCGCCCGCACCGTTGCAACGCATCGTCCCGCTCCGCACCGACCGGTAGCCCCCATCGGTCTGACCGAAGCGCCCGCCCGCATCTCCCGCATCGCCCCGCTCCGCACAGCCGCCCGCTTCGCATCGTCCGCTCCCGCCTGCTACGACCGAAGGAATCCCCCGCTCCGCACGCCCGCTGCTCCGTTGCAACCCCCGCACCGCGACAGCCCCGCTCCCCAAGCGCCCGACCGAAGACTTTCCCTGCACTGACCCGCTCTGACCGAGAGCCCCCGCTCCGCATCGCACCCCGCAGCGCTGCACAGCCCGTCCGCCGTGTCTGACCGAGAGGAACCCTCGCAGCGGTCCGTGTCTGACCGAGCGACGTTCGTCGCAACGTCGCAACTCTCGCACCGCTTGCCACCGTGGGCCCCCCAAGTTCTCCAGAGGTGTTGTGGGTCCCCCATTGGCCCCTAGCACTACTGTGGGTCACACCTATGTGTCTCTTCTTCGTGGATTTGCCATTTACGACGTTGCGATACGTCGTAGGCCGTCGTCGCACATTCTAGCTTTGGAATCTTGGTTCGTTGCTCCGGTTGCTGCCCAGGCCATTCGAGCGAGGAATCTATTCTGGAATCTGGACTAGGAGCGTGTTCTTTTATTCCAACCCCTGGCGTCGCTACCCGACGCCAGTGTAGCTTTCGCGTCGTGTTGAGGTAACGATCTGCACTCTTAGGACCCCAACCACAGCCTGAATTAAGACTAAAAATTGATGTTTTAAATTGTTTTACATTCACTAATCAAAGATTAATAAAATGGGACTGTAGGCCGGTGGACTTGTGCACGTAGGTAGAATTGGACTCTGGACTCTTTGGACTGTGTATTCAGACGTTTGACTTGCAGGCAAGTGAAACTTGCCAACTTTTGCTTATGGCCATGTTTTTAGGCCACTTCCTTGCTTTTAGCGTAAAAGAGACTAGACAGTGAAATGATAGCTGTCTAGACGCAACTTTAAGATCTAGCTTGACAACGAAGCTAGATCTGTCACCCTGTCATGCCATTCATGCATTGATATCTGCCGTGTTTAAATTCCTTATCTGTACGCACGTAAACTGTTATTTGCCATGCATTGCATCTTACATGTCATCCAAGTTGAATGTTGCATTCGTAGCACACGCTACAAATACTCGTACTTCCTTGTTCCGGCTAGGTGCACCCCTATGCCATCATGAAAAACACTTCCTGGCTCGTGATCCAGAAGATGGGCGCCAGTCCATATACACGTGGAGGGGTAGGGATAAGCGATCACTTGAGCTTAGGAGTTGGCCCGCGCAGCCACTCTAGCCAAAAGGCGTAATCTCTGTGCACGACGTGCTTACTAGACTTGTCTTTGTACTTGTGATTGTTCATGTAAAACTTGACATCCATGCCATGTTTCAAATGCCATGCTCGTACTTCACTTTACTTTACCTTACTTCTTGCACTCATGTTATAACTGCCATGTCATTGCATCATGCTAGAACTGCTAGGTTGTTCACTTTACTTTCAGTTTCCTTGCACAAGTCTCTTGTAGACTTGCTGACATGTGCCCCTTGCTCTTTTGGGTGTCACATGTTAGACCCTGAGCCAGAGACCGTAGCTGAGGACGAGGTGTTTGCTGACGCTGAGCCGGAGCCTACGTTTGACGAGGAGTTGGTGGACACCGGTGACCAGGCTTAGAGACTGATTTGAGTTGCTTTTGTTTTAGGTTGCTGTTAGTTGTCGGTGTGTAGCACCATTACTTCGTTTTGTACGTTGTACTTTTGTTGGCCATGCTGTGGCCTCTTTTTAGACTCTTTCCTTTTGGCCTGGTTGCTTTTCTGCGATGTTGGAGTTTATTATTATGGATATTCTGAGATTTCTCTTTTGTCTCATTTCCTTATTATTATCTTTGTTTCGTTTCGCGTTGCAAGGACCTGCTATTTAAAGTTGATTGACGCTTATCGGACTTGCAGCTTTGTAGCTTCAAGTCTGAGCGGACCTACTCACGTCTCGCCTCCATATTTTTGGGAAGCGGGGCGTGACCTGTTTCATCCACACGGTCGTGTGGTGTAGACTGTTCGGCTGACAACACTTCCATACGACCGTGTGGTAATTTCACACGGTGATGTGAGACAAAACTATAGGAGTTCAAAAGTAACTTCACACGGTCGTTTGGGAAGTCCACACGACCGTGTGGGTTGAGAAGCATTCCTCCACCAACGTTCACGTCTAAAACGCGTTAAAGGGTAAATAAAGTCGACACGACCGTGTCGAAGTTCGACACGGCCGCGTGGGGCCATAAGATGAAGACATGGTCGTTCTATGACCGTGTGACTCTTCTGACGGTGGAATGACCACCACACGGCCATGACTCAGACGTGTGGGTAATGACACGATTATCACATGAGCTCGACTCGGCCATGTGGGTCTTCCTGCTATCAATTTCGACAACGATACAAAATTAACATACGTGATTCTAATCTTAATCCTAGCTAGCCTAGTTAAGAATCCTACCTGAATCTGTCCTCCAAATGTTCTAGGGCCCTTCTTAATTCTTGAAGACCCTATGATTGCTAGCCCAGTTAATAATCCTACCTGAATATTTTTGAACTTGTGAACCGGCATGTTATTCATTTTCAAAGTTGCTGATATTTGAGATAATAATTTCAGGGGATGTATTCTAGACCAATCTTCTGATGTGTTTTTAATTTAACTTCTATCTGAACAAGTTACGTTAGGTTCAAGGTATCAGTTTTCATATAACTTTTTATTAAGACAGTTCTCATTAGCGTATAGGAATACTCACAATACTTAAAACCATTTAAACGAATTAAAAAAAGAATTAAATTCATGAACTACTGATAATTACTACAAATGTACTCAAGAAACATGGTATTAATTATAGAAAAGCATGGAGACGTATGATACGCAAGAAGTCAGAAAAGAAGAAATGCAAGAGATCGCTCACCACAATCTTCTCGCTGCGGATGAAAAAGAATTGTGTAAATGGGTTTCAGTTTTTAAAGATTGGGGATTTTCCTACTTTGGTTTCATTATGTATATGAGTTTACAAAATGGTATACATCATACTTCCACATACTAACAAAAAAATACATCTGATACTTCCATATGATTACATATACTAGATCTAAGTCAAAAGTCAGCGATCTCTACCGAGTCCTCAACACCTGGTGGTACAATAACACTGAAGACCCACCAGGTAAATCACAATAATTCTATAATTTTGGAATTTAAAACATGTGAACATGTGAGACCACTAACTAGGAAACATGAAATGTGAATAGATAACAGATTAATTAATGTCTTAGCAGGCATGCATTGGAATTTAAGATAAACATACAACTCAATTGATAACTTAAAATGATATTAACATGATCCAATCAATTTATATCAAACCTAGGCTGTGAATCATATTGGAGAGTATAGAATCAACCAAGGAGTCCCTAAGTACCACGGGGGGTGCTCACCTGGGCCAGGCCCAAAGTAGAAATGGTAAAGGCCATAAGTCCAAAAGTAACGGTGTGGAACTCATTAATTACGTCCGGCAGTACACTACGGGCCATATCCTGATATATGATGTGACCTTGGCTGGAACACCTGATGCGGTCAAGTCATTAGGAGCGTGTCTCCAGTTGCTCACGCACTCTCACTAATATGATTTATCCCAAAACCCGAGTCTGAAGTGCCAAGTGTAAGTCAATTGTATATCTCTCCGTGCTTCAGTAATACAGTACAGGTGTAATTCTAAAATTAGTATTATTTTAAAACTTGATTTCTAAATTAAAGCTTGAATTAAATTTAAGGCCACATTGAATTCAATTCGTATGTTTACGTGCTATATCCTTCCAATTCCAATCATATTTTCAACATTCGATACTTTCAGGTGTACCAAAACACACACACACACACACACACATATATATAATAGAGGAGGGATCAAATAACACCCAAAAATAACCCCCAAGAAAACCCCCTAGCAAAAAGTCTATGCCCCCTATTTTTTCAAAAGATCCGAACCGTTCATCTTGATCTCCATCCTCTCAAGGTGGCCAAATGGCCTGCCGGCCCGGACTTCGGCCCGGCTCGGCCTGGCCCGGTCAGCCCGGGCCGGGCCGTTGGACGGGCCGGGCCGGCCCGCCCGACCTGCCCCTTCCCAACAGCCATTTTTATGGCCGTTGGGGGGTTTTTTTGGTCTTTTTGACCAAAATACCCCCAACAGCTATAAACAGCTAAATTGGGGGGGGGGTAGTTTGGTCAATTTTGGCCAAAATGACCAAAAAACAGCCACAACAGCCATAAAACGGTCATATTGGAGGGTTATTTTGGTCTTTTTGGCCTTAAGAAATCCTATAAATACCCCACCCACTCATACCAATTTCTTCACAATTCTAAAATTCTCTACTCTCAATTTTTCCTATAATCTCAAGCTATTGCTCTCATATCACGGCGCTATCAAGATACGGCTGCTACCTCTACACTTCCGCATCTCAACTTTCAAGCTCCGTCTTCTACAACCGACTCAGGGATCCGATCAGCTGCTAGACTGCTACCTCACTGCGGTTCTATCTGCAATCAGGTTCCTTTTATTATTAAATTAGCATAATGGCCGGATCAAACAACCCACGTAGATCTGTTACCGTTAATTTTAACACTGAAGAATATGATTTTTTTAAAATTTGCTGAACAACCCTATTGAAACACCGGACTTTCCTGAAATGACTCCAAATGAACAAGAATGGAACGATAGTAATAGCACCATAATGGGTACACAAGGTTTTTCTGCTTCTGCACACACTTCAACCCTTTCTACTACTACTGGCCCCACTGCTTCACAAGCAACCCAAACCAGAAAACAGAAATCTGCTGTTTGGGATAACTATTCACTAGAAACAGTGTCTGGAAAAGGACTTAGGGCTTTTTGCAAAATCTGTAGATCAGATTTCAATTGCGTAGCCAAAGATGACACAACACATCAGAAAAGACACATAGAAGCACATAAAAAAAGAGGCTAGACAAACAACGTTAAACTTAACAGCTAATTCTAGCTCTCTGTCTGCTTTTTTGTATTCTTCTGACACAATGCGAAAGGAGATGGCTAGACTAGTTCTATGCCAAGAATTACCTTTAAGTTATGGGGAAAGCTCCTCAGTAGAACGTTTTAACCAATCAGCACTGAACCCCGCACTTAACTTTCCAATTGATTTTTTATCACGCTCCGCTCTCCCAAATACGGAAGATACGTAGCTGACTAGGCCGCCGTAGTATTCAGACAGCGAGCTTCGAGCCCCTATTATCCAAATACTACTAGGTATTAATTGTGATTGAAATAAAACTATTTATGCATACCATTACGATATATTGGAATAGTACAGAAAGTAAAGTACAGTACAATGCTCCAACAGAATTAAAATCCACAAGTACTTAAAAGAAATACTAAACTGTATCATATAACAGAAGTACATAATACAGCTCCAAATGTACATGGTTACAAAAGTAAAAATTGGGGAAGAGTCAAAAGAAAACCCCAACCCTCAAAAGAAACCAAAAGGGGTCCCACACCCGGTACAACACACTTCCTAGTCTACCCAGGGAAATCTAAGTGAACAAAATCTCCATCAGTCTCCATCTGTACCTCTGGAGATGGAGTAATCTGCTGAACATAAGTCTACACTGACGTCTCTACCACGGAACATGAAAAACGTAGACGGGACACGTCAACGCGTGACCTAGTAGGAAACCTAACTAAACTAGGTATGATTCAGTTTTAGAACCGGACTACTTATCTAAAGAGTGGTCTACTAAACTGACAAGTCCACAAAGCAAGAATAACAACATAACATAATATGCAAGTGCCGAAAGTAAAACTGAGGAACATGTAATATTAAGTAACCACATTCATGAATTAATGACAATTACGTTAAAATTATCAATGTAAATGTTCGAAAACCCGTGTAAAACGTTGGACACTTAAGGAGATGAACTTTACGCAGGATGGGTGAAAACTGGTACCCCAAACAGCGACACGAGCACTGTAGGGGCCTCTCGTAACTCCCCCTTTCGGGAGTGAGACAATTTTCAGGTTTTCTAGTCAAACAAAGAAAACCATCAATTACATAGTGGTGCATCACGAGTACACCACCTGCCTATCTAACTCCAGCCAACTCCCATGTTCGAGAGTGCGAGTGAGAATCAAATCTGTGTCCACTCTTTAACATCTACTTTTTACATGTATCCTCCTCCCAAAACTCATATCTAGAGTTTCACCCATTTTTGAATGGACTGAAGACTCCAGATTAGTTACACTCGGCTCACTCTTAATTTCATCAATTCATGTTACTTCTCATTTTAGTGGTCTCTATACCGCTTTCACATTTACACATTCCATTTCCATAATATCACATCATGAACATCTCTTTATGTTTATTATCTATTACATTGTATCATTCCTTCATAAACAATTAGCATGAACTTTCTTGCATATTAGCCTAACAACATCATGATGTTCATCATTTCAACATGGATTCTTTAACAGGTAAACTGAATCATAAATTATCATGTGATTAACATCTACAACATGACAATAGTGTAACATAAATATCAGCAAAAAGCGATAATAAAGTTGTGTCAAAAAGTTGGGAAATAGCATGGCCACACGGCCGTGTGGAATGGCACTGGGAAGCTCAATAAAACATCCCACACGGTCGTGTGGTTTCATCCACACGACCGTATGATGTAGATGGTTCGGCTGACAACACTTCGACACGGCCTTGTGGTAATTTCACACGGCCGTGTGAGACAGAACGATGGGAGTTCAAAAGTAACTTCACACGGTCATTTGGGAAGTCCACGCGACCGTGTGGTTTGAGAAGCATTCCTCCAACATTCACGTCTAAGTCGACGCGTTAAGGTGTTAATAAGGTCGACACGACCGTGTCAAACTTCGACACGGCCGTGTGGGGCCAAAAGATAAAGACACGGTCGTTCTATAACCGTGTGACTCTTCTGATGGTCGAACGATTACCACACGGTCATGACTTAGACGTGTGGGTAATACATGACTATCACACGACCTCGACTCGACCGTGTGGGTCTTCCTGCTGTCGATTTCGACAACGATACAAAATTAACCCACGTGATTCTAATCTTAATCCTAGCTAACCTAGTTAAGAATCCTACCTGAATCTGTCCTCCAAATGTTCTGGGGCCCTTCTTGATCCTTGAAGACCCTCTGATTGCTAGCTTCTTCTTCCTCCTAGGGTTAGGGTTTTGGTTGTATCGTGGTGTTTGGCTTGGCTTGAGGAAAATGCAGCATGGGGGTTTTGCGTGAGCTGATGCGTGAGAGAGAGAGAGAGAGAGAGAGAGAGAGTGTGTGTTCTTCTCCCTTTTCTTTTTTCTTTCTTTTTCTTAAGATTTTCTCCAAAATTTTCTCTTCTTTTAATCCCTCTAATTGCATTGTCATCACCCAAAATCCTCTCAAATTGCCACATGGCTAGAGGGTAGGTCGGGATTAGTAAGGTTAAGACACATCAGAGGTGGATGTGTCTTAGTAAGGTAATTTTAGGATTTTGTTTGTTGAAAAATAGTTATACTCATTAATATACTAAGTATACCACCCCATACAAGTATTTCTCTTCATATACTCCATTTATTTAAATCCTTTTGTTGTTTAAAAATTATTAAAAATAATTTTGACAGTACAAAATTGGGGGAAAACATGGAAATACTCAATAGTTTTATACATACACGTACGTTCCAAAAATACGTACTAATACACGTATATTCACATTAGGGTTATTACAATTTTGGTTTCCATAGCACACCCAACATACCAATTAGTCCAATGTCATGAGCCACTAAGCAAGATTATAGCATATAATGACGGGAAATAATGTAATATTTAACATGTAATAGTTATGTAATAATTTAAACATCTAATCATGTAGCATATCTATATGACAGGCAATAAGCAGAATACTCTAACATGATACGTAGACTGAAACTGAAATATAAATAAGTAATATGAGATAACCTGCATGTCGAGGTAGTGATCGGTGTCGCACCTTTGGAAATATGGGGGATGGACAATGTGGGAGGGACAATCTGGTGATCTCAGATAACTTTCATCATCGATTGTTTTCAGGACTTAACTATGTGTTCATGGTTTTATATGATCATTCAGGCAGTGATTTATGATTGCACAGGTAGAAAACTAAGATCTTTCAGGCAGTAGCATGCTGTAAGATCCAACAGGCAGTAATTTTCATATTTTTCCAACGGCCTTTAGAGGCCAAACACTCGTCTTCAATCATCGGGTATTTCTAAACCAACTTCGACATGTAGGACAAGGCCCTTGTATTCTTATACCAACCTATGGCCTCTACCAAGCCTCAAGTCCAGCCAAAATTATCAAATACAACTATAATTCGAAAGTGGACAACACCGAAAAATCCCAAACAGTCACGACAGGGGAAAAATCCCTTAGGTCAGTCACAGTTTAGGGTATAGTGCCCAATTTCAGTTATGATCGGGTCGAGGGAAGGCACCGTATAGGCTTTGGGGGCCACATGTCATGGCAGTGGAGAGGGGGAGCCGGACAGTCCCGTCGAGGGTGATAAATCCCCAAAACAATCCGCAGGCAACGCGAGAGAGACTAAATAGATCTCGGCCAAGAGGGAAACCCCCCTCGGACAGTCGTAGCGATGGCAAGAGGGGCTGCAACGGGGGTCGCCGCCATGCCCGGAGCTCAGGGGACATCATCGCAGGAAAATGAAAACACAATCACAATATTTAAAACCAAAATTTAGAGAATTAAAGTGATTTTACCGAAACGACGGTCTGTCGGAGAAATCTGATGGGAAATCCCAACTTCTGAGCAAGATCAGAGCTTAAATCAAGAGAAACCCCCCATTTTCAATAATAATTTTCTGTTTTGAAAACCGAAACCCTAAGATCAACTGAGCTCTTATAGAGGTAAGAGGGAGACCTGTGGTAGGTGGAGAGAGGCTGTAGAAGGATGTGGAGCAGCCACGAGGCCGATCTGCCTCGGTCAAAGGAAAGACGCATTGGATCCTCGCGATTTTAGGGCACTGTAAAATCGTGAGTCTGTGCCACGTGCTCCGTGAGGTGGAGCGGTGAGAGGTGGGCAGCGTAGTCTTCCTTCTAGTCAAATGGAGGAGGAAGAGAGAGCGAGCAGCGAGAGAGAAACGTCGATGCGGAAAAAATTTCGCCGCCGCCTCAAGCACTCAAGCGAGAAAGATCATGTGAGAGAGAAAGAGAATAAGTGGGCGGGGGCTGTGGGCCGCTGCATGGGCCGGGAGAAAGAAAAATAAAAATAAAAAGAGAAGGAGAGAGAACAAAATAATGGGCCGGGCTTCTTATAGAGTTGGGCCTTTTCATCTACGCTTTTAGATTTTTGTTTGTTTCGCTTTGTTTTCTTCTTCTTTTTGGGGAGGGGAGCAAGGTGCATAAATCATATGATATTACTTTAATTGCCGTCATATATTTATTACAATTACAATTACCAAATAGATCATGTAACAAAAGGCCCATGAAACTACCATTGTACATACCATCAGATAAATCTATTTTCAGAAAGAAGACCAAACATGATCATTTCATTGTATGTTGAAGAAGATGGCTCGAGGAAGTGGCACCACCAGGATATTGTGATAGTTTCATACCATTTGTCATCCAACAAACACCTCTTCAACAAATATACTGGAATGTCATTTCATGATTACTATATCCTCTTCAGTGATCATATTCATCTATTTGTCTGTCACTTGTTGTAATTCTAACACATAGTATCAACATATTAGTTTAGTTTTTTCTTTAATTATAACTGTATTCTATGCCAGCTTAGCGGCTTCTATGGTTCTGCCTAGCAAGAATCATATTTGTCCTGGGAAGAACCGAAGCAGTGTATTATAACGTGGCAGAGCATTTAACATTTGAAGGACAATCTGTCATTTTAAAAAAGGAAATTAGCTTAAAAACCCATGTACTTTCAATGAATCTAGTTTCACACCTCTCATCCTATCTTAGGATAACCCATTGGCAGACGTCAGTAAATCTATTAAAATGCAAACAGACCCCTTAACAAAGCTAGTTTAACATCCCCTATGCTACCTAAATGTTTAATTTAACACCCACATTTTAACAGATTATATAATGGAACATTTAACCATGTGGTGTTGTCCTCGAAACTGATAGTACTACTAGGAGCATTAGGATGATCCATTGAAAGTCAATTTGTGTTTAATCTAATTTACCCAAAAAACATTAATAAGAGAAATTGGGCTATGTAATATTGTCTATTAATAAATTTCAACCTACATAAATAATGTAAAGATGATCATATTTTTATCTTGAACACGGCAAAATCTTGCCTCATAAATTTGCCATGTGAATTTTTTTG
This sequence comes from Scilla litardierei, assembly GCA_030789695.1. Classification (NCBI taxonomy): domain Eukaryota; kingdom Viridiplantae; phylum Streptophyta; class Magnoliopsida; order Asparagales; family Asparagaceae; genus Scilla; species Scilla litardierei. The sequence continues at coordinate 313,658,308 of CM061142.1, read as the reverse complement.
AACTTGTGAACCAACATGTTATTCATTTTCAAAGTTGCTCATATTTGAGATAATAATTTCAGGGGATGTATTCTAGACCAATCGTCTGATGTGTTTTTAATTTAACTTCTTTCTGAACAAGTTACGCCAGGTTCATGGTATCAAGTTATCATATAACTTTTTATTAAAACACTTCTCATTGGCTTATAGGAATACTCATAATACTTAAAACCATTTAAACCTATTAAAAAGAATTAAATTCCTGAACTACTGATAATTACTACAAATGTACTCAAGAAACATGGTATCAATTTCACAAAAGCATGGAGACGTATGATATGCAAGAAGTCAGAAAAGAAATGCAAGAGATCGCTCACCACAATCTTCTCGATGCGGATGAAAAAGAATTATGTGTAAATGGGTTTCTGTTTTTAAAGATTGGGGATTTTCCTACTTTGGTTTCATTTTATGAGAGATGATTACAACGATGAATCTGTATTCTTCTTCTTATTCACATGCTCTCATCTTTATAGATTGAAAACCTAGGTCTTGAGTTACAACAGCTTGGACTGTTGAAGTACATAGGTTCTTGCGTAAAGTGAGACGTCTTTCCTACTCTAGGGTTTGGATTTTCATGAGAGACTACAATACTTACCTGCTTCCCATGTTCATTCACAAGGTCTTCTCTTCCTTACAAGTTTAGAACCCCTGAATCTAATGGGATACATCAGAATATTCCCAAATTTATTACAAAGTTTCCTACCAAATTTCTTCCTCTACAAAAACTGGAACTTGAACTGGATCTGCAATCATATTCAGCTTCGGACTTGTCTGGACACCCTGATGAAGGGTTTTCTGGGTCCTTAGGGCCATAAATTCGACGTCCGGCCTAAGTCGGACAGACGACGAAAACAAATCAGCAGCGGAAAAACAGACTTAAAACAATTTTAACTCAAGCCCTAAAGATATTAACCTAGCCAAGATCTCTACTATCCCGGGGTTGGGTCTAACCAACCCCAAGGATAGATCTATCTCACATTTTCAATTATAAACGCATATTTAATTTAAACTACATACATTTCACTTCGTTTCTGCAGAATATGAAGCGTCGTTTTTAGTAACGTTTCTTTGGCCCCGCGCCGCTTCTTCCAAGCCGCATCTCGTCCCGAGCCGAACCGCTTTCCAAACCGCACCGCGTCCCGAGGCGAGCAACACTCTTATCGCCGAGCCAACCACGCGTCGAAGAAAGTTTCACCTTGAGTGGATCCTTCGTCAAGACTTCGGATCCGATCCGAACTCTTTCGTAGCTTTGCTAGAGTCCGATCAGGAGTAAGGAAGAGTTTAAGGAGAAAGAGAGTATTTTATTTAAGCTTAGATCCGGGCTTACTCACATTTAATGGAGTTACTCTGATCTGGAGCTTGGGACGAGTTTCAAGGAGAGGAGTAGGCCCCTATTTATATAGGCGGCTGATCCCTCCCGTTCACTCCATGTTCGATGTGGGACTAAATTATTGGAGAGTGAAAAATTAAATTAGTTTGCCTTACACTAAGGCTAAACTTCAACTAATTTTTCCTCCCTCGCCGTTGAGCTTCGCAAGTTATACAACCTATCAAAACGAAGAGCACTAAATGGTGAACGCGTAGAAAAAAACGGCACGTTATTTTGAGTTCGTTTGACCACTCAAACGTAGCTCCAAAGTTACCCAAAAGTCATGTTTTTCGCAAAAACGCAGCCGCCAAACAAAACTGGGTTAAAAATCCTTCTGTGGGGCCCATCGCATAGGCCCCACGCCTACCAGCCCGCCCGCATTACGGGCGGGCCTTAGCGCCCAGTCCGCACTGCGGGCCTGTGCGCCCACCCGCACAACGGGCAGGCTTGGGCACGCGCCCGTATTGCAGGCTTGGGCGCCCGCCCGCCCTGCTTAGCGGGTGCGGGTCGGGTGCCCGCCTGGCAGGCGCCCGACCTGCAATGCCCAAAAAGAGGGGCATTTTCATTGTTTTGGCTCTATCTTGTACGTTTGGTGGCCGTTGTGGACATCGTTCGAAACTGGGTTTAGACTGGGACGTTCACGTCATCCAAGTAACCTTTTATTCGTGTTTATTATATTAAATATGCATGTAAATATTTTACGACACATTTAATTCCATTTGCATCATATGCAAAATTTCCACATCTAATATCAAAAACCATTTACATCAAAACAGATGAACTGAGGGCTTACATCCCTCAACATCTCCCACTTGCACCCAAGATCATTTATCCCGAGTTCAGAAGCTAACTGCAAACTCTGTGCAGTTTATCTGTCTCTTGCATCAAATGTATTTTCTCCTTAATTTCTACCTATTACTAGACGAAGCTCTCACTCTGTGTGAGACCGTACAGCCTGACCCTACTACAGGTAGAGCTCTAAAACCCCAGACGGCAATGACCACGAGCATAGGTGACGTCCCTGTTTCGGTATCATACTTATGTGGTTAACTCATCGACATGAGTATTGTCGAGACCACCTTGACTGTGTCTGTGATGAATATCGCAGTTTTAGTCTCTTCGTCAAAACTGTCGTCTAGTCAAACCTAGTGTATGGTCAACTGTCAACCCTACTAGTTTGAATTTGGTTACTCTCCATCGATCTTTAGTCAAATAATATTGGACTTTTTCCAACATACTCTGGCCAAAGTTTTCACTAAAAGGTCGAACTAACACTACGACAATAACTCCCCTTGACCATGAGAGACGAATCATATTGGTCATTACTTTTCCGCACGCTTCAAATGTCACCCAACCAAAGACCTTTCAATGGGGCTTTCCCGATGCTACATCAATGATCTAAGTGACACCTTTCACGTACAGGTTCGTACAATGACCTCAAGTCAAAAGACCAACTTGACTATCAGCACTAAGAGTTATCATTGACAGATTGGTCAATTTAAACCATATGATAACTCTCGTTGGGTCGTTTAATAAACTCATTCTTCAATGAGCACATGTGTCCCGTCTCCGACTTTGCCAAGTCGAACGACCATGAGATCATCGTCACCACTCCATAGTGAAGACTAAAGACTAAGACACAATGGTCTATCCGATGTGTCGATATCCATATCTCGAAACATCTACGACCACGAACATTTTTAGACCTATCCTACAATCGGTCAAACACTTATCCATGATCGAGATCTTCATCTTGATACATGTTTGACCTCGAAGTCTCAGGACTATACCTAAATTCTAATGAAGACTGCATTATTATTAACCTAGGTAAATTCTTACAAACAACTTACTGTTATTTTGAACAAGATGTTTGTACACATATATAGAGATAAATTTGCCTTGAGGGCAAACCCATCTTGCTACATCTCCCACTTGCACTCAGGCCCATTTATCCCGGTATCTCATACCGCATTTACACATAAGTCTTTCTAGACTTCATATGGTAGAGCCTTCGTGAGTGGATCTTCTAAAACGTCTACTGTATAGACTTAATGGGTTTCCATGTCCATTTTAGACCACACTTTTGAATCATCCCTTGAAATCTATAATATATGCCTTGCCTGGATCTCATCCAGCTCATCATACCTTACGAGAATAATCCAAATTAGTTACTGGTCATTTAGACGGTTCATAATCATTTCTGATAAAGTCTCAAACTCTTTGACCACTTTGTCAAAACATATGTTCCTGCTCATTGATGTCTTGCATGATTTTTATTTGCTCCTACTGACCTTGAAAACTATATAAGTTTGTTCTTCCAAATCATATTTAGAAAACATATACATATCCAATTTTTGTGGTCATCATGAGTATTTACATCGAGTCTGATCCGAACAGATATGTACACATCTGCTGGGAAGAAAGTTTCATCATAATCCGTTTATAGGAGTTAGAATGATAACTGTTCTCAACCAACATAAGTTGTACTTCACTATTTTCCTTCTGCGCCAATCTTCTAGACTCGAAGATTCACTTGCAGCCAAAGGAAATATTTTCCTTGGGCACGTGAACTAAAGTCCATACTTTATTTACGTGCATGATCCCTTTTCGGATTGCATCAAGACTTTTATCAGAGTCCCTACTTGGAATGGATTCTTGGAATTTGACTAGGCCATCATTAACTATGACATTTTACTCTACTCCTTCGTCTCACGAGACTCGAGTTACCCTGTGACTTCCTAACGATTAATTTGAGGAATATTATATTGATAAGGTCCTCACATAACCTTATCAAGAAACTAGGCATTACTATCTGGAACTTAACCCAGAGAGAGGATTGTAACTCCAAGTCACTTGCCATGCATCACACCATGTCTAACAAAGTGCGATTCATACACTCCAACATACCGATGTGTAAAGAGACTTGACCTGAGAGAAAATCACATTTTCTTTTAATTACGCAAGAATTATATAGCTAAGTATTCGACTCTTCGATCTGATTAAAGCAGTTCAAATACTTCTGTTACTGTGTACTCTATTTTATCCGACTTGTGTTTCAGCAAGAACACATGTCGTAATAAAATAAGAACAACTTATCCTGGCTAACTTAGACTTGCGTCCGGGTACATTTGTATGTACGAGACTACGAGTTCACCAATTCATTCTCCCACTGTCTTACAGATGGAATTTCGATCATCATACCTTTGAGACAAGATTTACAAGTGTTTTTCGACTCATAATACGATAGGTCAGACCCATCTTTATGTGAATTGTGAAGCATAGTCTCTTCGGTACAGCCTAGTCTTATTTTGTCGTATAAGATTTGCTACTAACTTGTGTATTCATGTATTAACTCTTAATACAACATTGTTATACATTATAATCACATCAAAACATTTCTTCTAAAGTAATGTGACGACATTCGCCAAGTGTGATATAAGTTCCATATTGCCTAGAGACAACTTTTGTACATTAGCCAATATGTGAGACTATCTTTGTATAACAATTATTCTGAAATTTTAGACATCAAACATGTCTCATTTTCAGTTCCTTATACTATGCCTTGTCTTATGATAAACCAAATATTCTTTCTCAATGAATTTTCCTTAGTTCCTTCTCCTTTCTAAATCATATTCAGACATTTCATGTCCTAACACAAATATTAGCTGTGCAAGTATTACATGCATCCAAACACTTGAGCTTTGCAACCTTGAGGAGACTCAACAAGTTGCTTGTCTCAAGATCTAATTTGGATACATTGTCTTGCACCACTCTTACACTCATCTTCGAGTCAAACAGTTTGATCGAAGTTTTAAACCTTACGGATTGAAACTGTTTTCCATACAACCTTGAGGAGACTCAACAAGTTACATGGAGAAACATGCTTTGAACATTAGTATGTTTAAGCTGCCCCTACTCATAGAGGCGAGTCTTAAGTAGCGTGCTTTTATTGTGTTAGACTTTAGAGCTTAAGGAAATCAATGTCCTTAACTCAGAACTAGGAAGGACACTTTAATATCAGTGAGAACATAGTTTGGTTTATTAAATATTCCTTAACTAATCATTTTGTCCGACTGACTTATTTCTTTAAAGGATATTATGATTTTGGATTCCACTTTGGTAACACATAGAATTACCCTAGTTTAACATATGTTCATGATTTTTAAATATAGTTAAAATGGTTTTTTATTTAACTATATCCTCTCAATATTTCTGCGATCATCTTTAGCCATATAGATGAACGAATATAGTTATTTAATGGAAGAGGGACCCAACCACCCTGAGTTTCACAACCTTGAGGAGACTCAACAAGCTGATCGACTCGGCAATTGGTAAATAAACTCACTATCAATCACATCGCATGTGACTCACTATTGGTTTTTATTCCTAGTCACTTATGATCTTGAGGAGACTCAACAAACCATAATGACTAGTCTAGTCGAACCCTTATTTTCATGTCAAATATTAACGTACACCGATACTCGAGAAGAACCGACGCATCGGTTTGGTTAATACCAGACTACATCACATGTATGATGGAGTCATTTTCTTAAAGAGACCATGTCATAGCTTGAGGAGATTCAACAACCATGACAGACGTCGTTTAATCCCCTAATCCAAAAACAAGGAGGGCTACGGCTAACTTGAAGAAGATTTTTAACGTAATTGACTAGATGTAATCGACAGTTTCACATAATCATAATTCATATCCTTGCGGTCTAGCGGAATACGGCCAGGGATTTGGCTAGGCCAGGATCACTATCCCCAGCCAAGCTAGGGTGATCCACAACACTAGTCAAAAAACACTAGACCGGATCATGGTCCATTGAAACCAACTTATTATTCATATGTGTGGCATCGACTAGAATTGGCTTCATTAAAACTAGTTAATCCTATCAACTAGTTGAATCCTAAAATTCGAAATTATTAGGATTGGTTAATAACTTTTATTGTCTTTATCAACTATAAGGATTTTTAAGGTGCTATCATAATCATGTATTAGGTATTTAAAATGTTGTAACATTTTTAAATCATAACATGTCCATCAAAAAATTATCTTATAATTATCTGAAAGTTTTTAATGTCTATCTTAATAGTTTTTCTTGAATTATCACATAATCAATAAGAACTAATATAACCATTATCAACTAAATAATTTAGCTAAGCATGCAACTTAAAATTATCTCATAAATCTAAGTTACATCAATAATTAATTATCAACATATAATAATTAAGATCTAATTTTAAAATTATCAAATGATTTTAAAATTAAATCTAATTTTCAAAAACAATTTTCGAAAATAAAACATTGCTTGGGAACGACTATTTTAATAGTTTAAATCGTAACCTCCATCTCATGGAGAAACATGCTGTATCACATATATTTTATAATTGCAAAATATAGATCATGTAGACTGGCTCTGATACCACTGAAGGATATTCTAGGTCTTTATGGCCATAAATTCGATGTCCGACCAAAGTCGGACGGACGACGAAAACAAATCAGCAGCGGAAAAACAGACTTAAAACAATTTTAAATGAAGCCCTAAAGATATTAACCATAGCAACGATCTCTACTATCCCGGGGTTGGGTCCGACCAATCCCTAAGGATAGATCTATCTAACATTTGCAATTATAAACGTATATTTAATTTAAACTACATACCTTTCACTTCGTTTCCGCAGAATATGACGCGTCGTTTTCAGCAACGTTTCTTTGACCCCACGCCGCTTCTCACAAGCTGAACCGCGTCCCGTGCCACACCTCGTCCTGAGTCGAACCGCTTTACGAATCGCGCCGCGTCCCGAGGCGGGCAACACCCTTGTCGCCGAGCCAACCACGCGTCGAAGAAAGTTTCACCTTGAGTGGATCATTCGTCAAGACTTCGGATCCGATCCGAACTCCTTCGTAGCTTTGCTAGAGCCCGATCAGGAGCAAGCAAGAGTTTAGGGAGAAAGAGAGAATATTGTATTTGAGCTTAGATCAGTAGTTTTGGGAAATCAACCAACATGCTATCTCAACACCCAATGTGTGCACAGTGGAATAATCAATAATAACATATCACCAACTTCAAACAAACAGAGGTAGGATCTTGGGATGAATCATAAAAAGCACAAGCATCAACCACCACAACACATTACAATCCAATCTCACATAGACACAATATTTATACTGGTTCGACCCAACTCTATGGCCTACGTCCAGTCTTCCGTTGTCACAGCTTCCACTAGATCAGAGATGTTTACAAGAAAAGATTACACTAGCTCCTAGATTTTCCCCAACCACAATAAAGCTATCTTGATGAAATAATCCTAACACTTTAGTGATTACAGAATCTCAAGCATGCAATCAAAGAAGAAACCCCAATCAGAAACCATCAGAAAAAACTATCTCACCTCTAAGAGCTCAAGCCGATCTCTTCTTCTGCCTCCTTGCACAAACCCATAAGAAATCTTCTCTCCACCGAGTTGCGTATGACGCCCAGTGCTTAGGAAGCCCTTAAATATGATTTTGGAATCATCAGAGATCATGGCCGTTCAATCTAACTTAAGTTCAATCGAACGGCTACACATGCTGAAATCACAGTCATCAGATGTCTGGTGCCAATCGGCCAGATGTCTGACGTTATAAAGGGGAGAGCTAGATCTTCAAGCTATCCAGACGTCTGACTAAAGGTTGTCAAACGTCTAAATAAATAATGCTACAGTTTTTCGAGAGCTCTACAGTGTTTTCTCTCCAATAGTCAGATGGATGAAGACAAGATCCTAGGTGTTTGGTCCATCAGTTAGGCATCTGACGGTCCAATATTAAACGTCTGGCGAATCTGTCCGATATGCACCTCTTGGAGCTGCCAGAACCAGGCGTCTGATAGTTTACTGCCAGATGTCCGGTGATTGTGTAAAGTTCAGGTTAGAGGTTGAAGCACAAACTTCAATATTCTACACTGCTTCAAACTTTCTCCAACACACCACCAGCACCCTAGTACCACCAAGACTCCTCCACGCTTTCCATCATGGTTCTACCTTAATTCAGTTCATCTTTACCCAGATCAAAAATTTACTTAAATACCAATGACAAGAGGAAAACATCAATTAATCATTAATAGATCACGCTCAAGCAATGCCTGAGCTTGACTGCAGGAACCGCCTTTGTGAGCATATCTGTAAGATTATGATCTGTCGAGACCTTCTCCAGTGATATCACTTTCTTCTCCTCGTGTAAGAAGAAGTCACACACTTCTGTCTGCTTGGTCCTTGAATTGTAAGCCAGATGCTCTGCCAAGTGAATTGCGCTCTGGCTATCGCAATAAACCTTCGTCACTTCTTACAGAATACACAAGTCTCTCAGCAGACTTTCCATGTACTTGCCTTCCTTGATCGCCTTTACTGCAGCTATCAATTCTGCCTCCGTGGTTGATAATGCTTCAATAGATTGAAGAACCGATCTCTAAGATACCACAGCAGTGCATAAAGAGAACACATATCCAGTCGTAGATCACCTTCTATCTCTATCTCCTGCATAATCTGCATCGCAGAATCCAGATATCACCAACTCATCTCCCTTGTCGTAACCCAGACCAACACTGGCTATTTCCTCCTGATATCTCAAAATCTATTTCCCAAACTGCCAGTGTTCTTTCCTTGGATTCGTTATGTATATGCTGACGACTCCAACTGCCTGAGCTACGTCTGGGTGTGTACAAACATGCTATACATCAGACTTCCCACACACTGGCGTAGGGGAATGTAGACATATAGTGTCTCCTCGTCGGTGCTAGGTGACTATCTTGTAGAAAGCTGGAAGTGAGCTCCTAGCTGTATGGTGCCAGGTTTTGCCTTCTCCATTCCATAATGTGCTAGGACTTTCTTGATATAGTCCTTCTGGCTCAATCTCAACTCTCCCTTCTTTCTGTCCCTGCTGATTTCCATACCAATGATTTTTTTCCGGCCATATATCTTTCATGTCAAACTCTTCTGCAAGTTTCTTCTTAGCCTATTGATTTCCTTATTGTCCCATGACGCAATCAACATTTCGTCAACATACGGAAGCAAATGTATCCTCGTCCATCATCGTTTGTGCAAACATAAACACACTGCTCCTTTATACTCAGCTCAAAACCAATGCTCACTATGAAGGAGTCAAATCGCTGGTACTCTGTTTTAAACAGTATAAGGATTTCTTCAACTTGCATACCTTCTGATCTTGCCCCTCCATCACGAAGCCTTCAGGTTGGTGCATGTAGATCCCTTCATCAAGCTCACCATATCAGAACGTCGTTTTTTACATCGAGTTGCTCTAGCTCTAAATCCTGAGCTGCTACCAAGGCCAACAACACACGAATGGATGTGTGGCTCATCACAGTCAAGAAGATATCATTATAGACTTCTCCCTTCATCTACACAAACGCTCTGGCCACCAGCTGAGCTTTATACCTCATATCGCCACCATCTTCTTTGACCTTGTACATCCATTTGCATCTAATGGCCTTCCTGTATTGGGGTAATTCTACCAATTCCCAAGTGACATTCTTGTAAAGGGATTCTATCTCCTTCTCCATCGCTAGTCACCACTCTGTAATTGTGTTCGGTGTTTGGGCTTCATCAAATGTCAATAGCTCTTCGTGCTCTATGTTCAGAGCGTATGCTTGCATATCATCAAATGCAAATGTAGAAGCAGTATAGCTCCACTCCCCAGTTTATCTGTTGCTCTCTAGTCCTTGATGACCTCCACACCTCTAGCTGACCCTGGACATGAACTTCTCCATGAGTCTGAATCTAATTTATTTATATCTGCTCTCTCTCAGCAGCCGGGTCATGGCATGTCTCATCGTCTCGTGTCTCTATCTACAGGGTAAGTATCTCAACTTCTGAGTCGACCTCCTCAGGCCTATGTCCATAATTTGAATGAGGCATATCTGTCTTGACCATCGACAACCCTTCAAATGTGGCATGCCTACTGGTGAACGTCTTCTTGGACACAGAATCTAGCAAACTGTATCCCTTAACTCCTTCGGGATATCCAAGTAAGATGGCCCTCATGGCCATCGATTTTAACTTGTCCTCCTTTTGCAACGCATAAGCAAGATATTCAAGCACCCTCAATACGAGTAGTGCCCAGTCTTTCCTGTCAACACCTCATAAATTTTAATATTGATCATCGATGATGGTAGTCAGTTCACGAAATGCACGGTGGTAGTCACATCTTCATCCTAATATTCCTTAGGAAGTCCATTAGTCAACCTCAAGCATCATCACTTCTCCATCAGTGCATGGTTTAGTTTTTCTGCAACATTGTTTGATTGTGGATCCACAGGCGTAGTGTGGTGCCTCAAAATACCTTGATATCTGCAGAATTCTTTAAACACCTTCGACGCGTACTCTCTACCGTTATCTGATCTTAACACCTTAACGGCTCCCCAGATTTCTTTTCGACAAAAGCTTTCCCAGCCTTTAACATTCTCGAAAACTTGATTTTCACATTTCATCAAATAGATCCATGCCTTCCTCGAGTCGTAATCAATAGAGGACATGAAGTTCTTCGCTTCTCCAATAGTAGGTACAGAAGTTAGCCATTATACATCTAAATGTACATAGTCAAGTAGCCCTTTGTTACTATGCTCTGCAGTCCTAAAGTGTGTCTTTGTTAGCTTTCCTTTTACACACACTTCTCGTAAAATTCTAATCTCTCGTCTCTGGCCTTTATCAACTTCCTTTTGCGAGGCACGTCCAATGATTTCTCACTTGGATGTCCCAGGATAAGATGTCATAGATTTGCCGATCCTTCACCATATGTGTCCTGAGAGATGCTAGCCTCACCCTCCACGGTGTGCCACTGCAGCGTATACAAATTCTGTACTCTCCTTCCCTTCATCATGATTAGAGAACCAATGGACATTTTAATAGGTCACCTTTAATGACCGTCCTGCAACTAAATCAAGCTAAAGCACAAATAGAAATTATACTCTTCAAGTTTGGCACATTACGCACATCTGTAAGCATTCTGATCACTCCATCATGCATTTTGATCTACACCTCTCCAACTCCCACGGTCTTGCAAGCCATATTGTTCCCGATTAGGATGTTGTCGTCCTCTCTCGAACAATACGAACTAAACCAACTCATATGCTGTGGCATATGGAAGGAGCATCCCGAATCCAAACACCATGAGATCACCGGATCTCCAAATGCAATCGCTATCAGAATCTCACCGTCGTCACTGTCCTTACTACTAAGTTCCATTGAAGCAAAGCTGGAAGCTTCTTCCTTTCCTTTTTCATTCTTCTTTAGCTTAGGGCTGCCCCTTCTCCAATATCATGTCTCATTGCACAAGTGACACATGTCCATGTGCCCTCATGATTTAGATCACAAATGACCCTTATCCTTCCTAGGACCATGGCCGCCTCTGGAATCCTGACGTTCCCTTGATGAAAAGTTCATCCACTTGATCACTACTCTCTCGTGCAGTCACTTTGACACGAAGAACCTCAGTGTATAAATGAACTCAACCTCCTCCAGATATAGAGTTTCTCATCCATATACCATGGACCTAACAAATGGGTCGAAATCATCTATCAGAGAACATAACAATTTATCGCCAATTGCTCGTTCTCGATGTTAATGATTTGGGGTAAATATTGAATAATTAAGCCCTCAATTAGGCCCACTTTGTGTGTATATGATGCTTATTTGGATGCATAATTAAGCCCTCAATTAGCCCGTAGGGGACACGTGTCACCCCGTGAGACGATCCCGCTATGATCTAGCGGCCAGGATTTGCAGTGGCTAGTGCATCGGATTCTAAACTTATTTGGATGCAGTTTTGAACCCGCTAACGACCCCAAACCTGCAATACTCCTATATAAGCATATTTTCTAGGGTTTTGGGGGTATTCTTTGCGTATTCTGAGCTCTAGAGAGTGTATTTGGCCGTGAGTTTTGGAGGCCCTGGAGACAGAGGCAGGAGTTATCATCTGAAGGAGATCTAGGGTCTATTTGGAGAGAATTGGTTATAAATTCCATATCTTTGGCCTTGTTTATAATCACATATTTTGTCAGTTTCTACGTAGAATCTATTTGAGTATGTTAATTGGAGACGTGTGCATGCTTGAATCGAATATGATCTGAGTAAGACTTATTCGTGATGCGATCCGAGAGGACGTATCGTGACCCGAGAGGGCACTTGTGCGTATTTTCTTCATGAAATCGATATTATACGTGATCACTCTTTGGCACGTTTTATACGCTTTATCGACATACTTTCTGACATTCTCATGCCCTAACCGGATGAAAGTTGAGTTATAGAAAAGATATTAATAATCAGTAATTGCAAACACCCTAACGAAACCACAACCGACACATATCTCCATCTTGGTACCTTAGTATCGAATTCACCGTAATTATCGTAAGATTTTCTTTTATTATTTTAAACTCTCGATACCATATCTTTATACCTAAAAGGTGGTTGTTTCTCGTCATCGTAGTACTCTCTATAAACTGAAATTCGTGGTTTTGCAAGTCAGTTGTCCCGTGGATACGATACCTGGACCCACCAGGATTAATACTTGTTCGATCTCCTACACTTGAGAGTAGTGCTCGCATATTTCGAGGCTAGTCAAGTTTTTGACGTCGTTGCTAGAGATAACAGTACTTGTGATTGACGATTTCAGCTTGTATGGAGGAATATTCGGTGAGATCCTTCCATCTTATTGCTTAGGACTTTTATTTATTTGATTTTTTGATTTCTCTTTAAAAAAATTAAAAAAATGGAATATATGGAATTCTATTGCACAAACTATTTGTATGATACAGAGTACGCTATTGAGCATAAGCATAGAATGGAGAAAGCCAAGATCGCCAACTTCTATCAAGAGACTGAAACTTTCTATTAGGCCTGGAGAAGGTTCACAGACATGCTATTATGCTATCTGCAGCATGGGTACACAAAGAGAGCTTATGGAGTCCTTATTTGGACTACAACTATAGCTGCAGGAAATCTTGGGAGTCATGACGCCGACAAAGGCTTGGGAGTATATGAAGTCCTTACAAGAGAAAGAGCAAACCATTAACGAGACTTCAGAAAGTGAGTCGACGGAGCCTTCTTGCGACGATATTGGAGCATGTCTTGATCAAGAAGAGCAATGCGTAGACGTACCTTTACAACCCTTGAAAGAGGAAATTCAACTTCTTATTCAGACACATGAGGCTAAATCCTAAGACTTTCAGCGAAATTTCTTTACTCGGAGTCATCAAATTCAACAGATAATTGAGAATCTTACTTTGATGGTTACTTGTTTAGAAGAAAGTAATTCTTTTAAAATTCAACTTCAATTATCTAATATGTGTTCATCTTCTATTGCAGGTGTACCGAGCGAGCCATGTCACGATAAAGGCACAAATCAAAATATTAGCATGGCAGAAAGTGTGTGCAAAGGAGAGAATGTGCTAACAATTTTGGATGAACAGGAGGAGACAACTAGGGAATTGAGCTTAGAGATCATCAATATGGAGCCTGAACCGTTCTTCCCCCCAGTTTTTCCCAAAATCCTTCATTTCTCTCCCCCATGGCTGAGCATCATACCGAGAGAAGTGCAAAATTTTCAAGGAGTAGTCATCACCATGCTTTAATTTATTTGACGTATTTTGATGACTACATTTGGAATAGATTTATTGAAAAGAATTTAAGACTAAATTAGATTGACGTAACTCATCTCTTGCAGGATATAGTTAAACACTTTATAGAGATGCTGGAAGTTACGTTGCTAGGATCCAATTTAGCTAGTGGTGGACAAACACTCGCCAAAGAGTGCAAGGAGCAGTTAAAACAATTTCCTCCACCATTAAAGATTCGTGATCCGTCATTTGACCACGGTGTGTGTTTTCCATTAGCGTAGATTTTTATATGCTTTCTAGGACATTTGCTTTTGAATAAACTCGTACCCTTTTCGACATTGAGGACAATGTCCATTTTAGTTGGGAGGAGTGTATGAGACCTTAGGATTTTTGTTTTTTAATAAAATGAGAGAAGAATCAATCACCAATTTCATCATTTAATACTCCTTCACATACATTTTATTGGATGATTATGCGTTAATTGAATTCTAAATATTGTTATGGCTTGAATTAATTATTTTTCCATCATGAAATTAATCATTAATATGACGTTTATGAAAACTTTCAATTACCATGATTAATATCTCGAAATAGTTTAAATTTATTTCATGCAAGTTAATTGTGATGCATAAGTTTAAATTGGACATGATTGATTGGATTAGTTTTTGAATTGAAGAGGAATTTGGTCACGATTCATGCTTATGTCTATGTCTGATGAATGGGTGTTGAATTGCTTAAAAATGCAAAAGTGAAAAAAAATGAGAAAAAGAATAAAATGTACCGTTCCCCTGAGTTTATTAATTAGCCGGGTCTTCGTGCCTCAGGAAGCATTGGAGATTCAAGTCGAAAGATGGATGGATGTGAGTGCATTCAAAAAAGAGATAATAAACACTTAGATGGTTCGAGTTATTAGGTTCGAGTGGCTCTTCTAAGGCTAATGCCCGACGGTCGTCTGACTTAGGAGTCATTAACCGAAAGCTTGTTATATGAATCATTCTAAGTCATTAAAATATATACAAAAAAGAGGGGAAAATGTACGAATAAATAAAGCAATTCAACACCCACGAGTCGGACGATCTTTATACGATACCAATTCCTTCGAAATAAGAAAACTAGGATATGACGTCGTGTCATACTTTCACTTGCGCAAAACGATGCTTGTATGTTATTTATTCAAATTAAATTAGAGAAAATATCATGTGATTGAGCTTCTTCATGGATTGTGTATATTGATGGTAAAAATCAGAAATCGTATTATTGAGCCATGCCATAAGTGATCCATATAATTTTATATTTTATTAATCATTCGATTTAATTGCTTTTTTGCTATGGACTAGCAAATCGCTAGTTGGGAGTGTGATTCGGGGTAAATATTTCATAATTAATCCCTTAAGTAGCCCCATTTTGTGTGTGTATAATGCTTATTTGATCTCTAATACGATCGTATTTAGAATACTCTTATTTATTAGAGTATATCCTTATTCTATGCACAAAATACGATTGTATTAAGTATTTCTGCCTTCTAATATATTTTTAATACGTAGTCCTCAGTCTCACGATTTCAACGGCTATTTATTTGTATTTTTCTGAGATATGTGCTAATTTTTATGAACTATTGAATGCAGAATACCAATTAAATGGAGAAATACGGCCGAAATATACCGCAAATACGGGTATATATGGCGCCAATACGCCCCGCTCCTCCAGCGACTGGGACACGTGGCATTGATCCGGTCGTTCCCCGCTCAATCCGACGGTGAAGCAGAGTGGCGATGCGGTCGGTTACCGTCCATTAATCTTGCATCCAACGGGCTAGATTAATCCCCGAAGGTGAGTCGGAGTCGGGCGATGTATGGAGATGTAGCGCAATCTTAGATGTTTACCGCCTGATCGGATGGTCGAAATCAAACGGGGCGTAGCAAAGATGCGGAAGCAGATCCGGGCGCGATGCGGGAGAAGCCAGCTATCCGCTGGACACGTGGTCGTTTTCTGAGCGTCAGATGTGTATCAGACGGATGAGATCGAATACGAATCAGACTCGGTGAAGCGAAGCAGGCGAAGCCCGCAGGGAACACATGTCACCCAGTGAGACTATCCAGCTATGATCTAGCAGTCAGGATTTGCAGCGGCTAGTGGATCGGATTCTAAACCTATTTGGATGCGATTTTGAACCCCCTAACGACCCCAAACCCATAATACTCCTATATAAACGTATTTTCTAGGGTTTTGGGGTATTCTTTGTGTATTCTGAGCTCTAGAGGGCGTATTTGGCCGTGAGTTTTGGAGGTCTTAGAGACAGAGGCTGGAGCTATCATCTGAAGGATATCTAAGGTCTATTTGGAGATAATTGGTGATAAATTTCCTATATTTGGCATTGTATTTCGTGTATTTGGCTTGTATTTGAAGTATTCTTCACGTATTTTGAGTTTTCGAACATTTATTTGTCTATGAATATGATTTATTTTCTCTCCATGCGTGGCTAATATCCATATGTGCTGGTTTTGATGTAGTTATGGGGTTGTAATCATTGATTTCGATATCTTTTTGCCCTATATTCATGTTATAATCACGTATTTTGTCGGTTTGTACGTATAATCTATTTGAGTATGTTAATTGGAGACATGTGCATGCTTGAATCAAATATGATTTGAGTAAGACTTATTCGTGATGCGAACCGAGAGGACGTATCGTGACCCGAGAGGGCACTTGTGCGTGTTTTCTTCATGAAATCGATATTATATGTGGTTACTCTTTGGCACGTTTTTATACGCTTTATCGCCATACTTTTCGACGATCTCATGTCCTAGCCAGATGAAATGTTAAGTTATAGAAAAGAAATTAATAATCATTGATTGCAAACACCCTAACGAAACCACAACCGACATATATATCCATATTGGTACCCTAGTATCGAATTCACCGTAATTATTGTAGGATTTTCTTTTATTATTTTAAACTCTCGATACCATATCTTTATACATGAAAGGTTGTTTCTCGTCGTATTAGTACTCTCTATAAACTGAAATTCGTGGTTTTGCAGGTCAGTTGTCTCGTGGATATGATACATGGACTCACCAGGATTATTACTTGTTGATCTTCTACACTTGAGAGTAGCGCTCTCATATTTCGAGACAAGTCAGTTAACCCCAATGTTCCGCAAATCAGACACAATCTTCGTAAAAGCGTCGATGTAATCCTTCATATGGGTGCCCTCTCTCATCTTCAGCACATATAACTATTGCATCAAATACAACCTACTCGTCAGATCTTCTTTGCATAAAGTGCCTCGGGTTTCTTCAAAAGCTTCTTTGTAGTTGCCTCATCAGACACCTTTCTTCAATACTTTATCTGAAAGTGATAATTGCAGTGCAATCAATGCCGTCCTCTCCATCTCAGCCTTTTGTGCCTCCGTGACATCCTTATGAAAACTGTCTTTCTCAAAGACGACCACATAGCATCCATCTCTCATTAGAAAGCCTTCATCTTTAATTTCCAAAGACCGAAGTCATTTCTCCCAGTGAATTCGTCCATCTTGAACGATGTGAGAGAAGACGCCATATTGACTTCCTACTTTTCCCTCACTAATGCTCTGATTCTACTTGTTAGGAAATCAACCGGCACACTATCTTAACACCCAATGTGTGCACAGCAGAATAATCAATAATAACGTATTGCCAACTTCACACAGAGTTAGGATCTTGGGATGAATCATAAAAAGTAAAAAAAATCAACCACCACAGCACATGACAATCCAATCACACAGAGACACAATATTTATACTGGATCGGCCCAACTCTATGGCCTACGTCTAGTCTTCCGTTGTCACGATTTCCACTAGATCAAAAAATGTTTATAAGAAAAGATTACACCGACTCCCAAAATTTCTCCAACCACAGTGAAGCTATCTTGATAAAATAATTCTAGCACTCTAGTGATTACAGAATCTCAATCATTCAATTAATGGAGAAACCCCAATCAGAACCCCTAGGAGAAGACTAACCCTAGGAGAAGACTATCTCACCTCCAAGAGCTCAAGCCGATCTCTTCTTCTTCTTCCTTGCGCAAATCCTAGGAAATCTGCTCTCCACCGAGTTGCGTACAGTGCCCAGTGCTTAGGAAGCCCTTAAATAGGGTTCTGGAATCATCAAAGCTCATGGTCGTTCGATCCGACTTAAGTTCAATCAAACGGTTGTGATTAAAATCCGACATGGTGAAATCACAACAGTTAGATGTTTGGCGCAAATTGACCAAACGGCTGACTTCATATAGGGACAAGCCTTATCTTCAAGCAACCCAGACATCTGATCAACCTCAAACGTCTGAATAAATATCCTACAGTCTACAGTGTTTTTTTCCTTTACAGACAGACGGCTGAAGCAAGATCCCAGGCGTCTGGACCATCAGTCAGACGTCTGATGGGCCACCAGCAGACGTCTGGTGTATCTGTCTGATATGCACCTTTTGAAGCTGCCAGAACCAGGCGTCTGATAGTGTACTATCAGACGTCTAGTGGACGTCTAGTGACTGTGTAAAGTTCAGGTTCGAGTTTGAAGCACAAACTTCAACAGGTAGTGCCGATCTTTCTTCTTAAAGTCGCTTTGCCATTTCTATTTACAATGCAATTCTCACATCGGGTCTGTGCCCTTTCATCTTCATTGTTATCTAATGTTTACCTTTCATCTTCATAGGTCCTTCCTAGTGTCTCCTTGGACTCAAATTTCTTCAGTGTATTGATGTGATGCATAGATTTCACTAACATTGAGTCGTATTGTCGAAGTGCATGTTTCCACTCTTACAAGGATCACGAGGCTCTGAAACCAATTTGATCTGGTCAACACTCAAGAAAGGAGAAACGTGATGGATCGCTCATCATAATCCTCTCGTTACAGATGATAAGAATTATGTGTGGTTTTTGGTGAGTGATTTCCTTGGTTTAATTTATGACAGATATTTAAAACAAGGAAGATGTATTCTCCCTATGCTCACATGATCTCATCAATCCGAATAGACTCTTGATTTCTAAGGGCTTGAGTTTTTTCTAGTTTCCTAGAGTTCATGCCTAGAGTGTGAGCTCATCCCTACAGTAAGGTTTATGTTTTTCATGAGAGATCATTGCTTACAGGCTTCCATTTTAAATTCACAATAAAGGTCTTCTCTCCTGTTATAGAGGCAGCCTCTTCTTTTCTTACTAAATTACCATACCTAAATCTAGTGAAATTACATCGGATGATTACCAAATTTATTACCAAAAATTCACTGGAGTCAGACTCAGGATCATACTAAAACTAGAATCCTATTTGGGTTCAGACTTGTTTGGCTGGCCTGATTAATTCAACTTATTTGACTTGTAGTTTCTTCATTTATCTGATTCATGCAATCTTAAACTCCATGCTAAGCTAACAAACTAAACTTTTTTTGGTATCAATCTTATCTCCAAATTTCATCTGTACAGCTTTTAGAAACTCCATGAAATCGACCTGTTGCTGCTGGAAATTGCAGGAACATTGAGTATATTAGATATTAAGATGCCTTGTGATCCTTCTGGATCTATGTATCTCTGTACGTATCATAACTTAGACATTTAGGTGCAGATTTTTTTTTTTACATCGGCAAGGAAGGTGCATCATTTTTCTGTTTGATGTAAAAGGATCTTTTTTTGTGCAATTTTAGAATTATCTAGTTCATCTAATCCTGCTCATATTGCTTTTTTCTGCACAGGCGTAAAAACACACATAACAGAGGGAAACTTCTGTGTTTTTAGCATTGGTTTGTATATCTACCTAACAGATGTTATCATTTAAGTGTAACATCCAGTTAAACTTTATGATTTCTTCATGAAAATATGGATGTTATCTGTTGACAGCAATAAGACACAGGGTGGTTTCTCATAGACATCAACCCCTTGTAGCAATTGCTTTGATCTCTTGGTTATTTGATCAAATCTATATATTTTTCATTCAGGATAGGATCGATCATATTGTATCACTAACTTCAATATGCACGACTGATTGGTCTTCCTGTCGTATTGATTTATATAGCTTAACCGAGAAACTTTTACCAAAACGATATATTTTTCCCCTTCATTTGTAATGTATATTCACTGTAGCATGCATACTATCTATGGCTGCTTTTTGCTGGTGTTGGGATCTGCACGTGTATCTTGTTTTCTTATCTTCTCTTTTCTAATTTGAATTCTTGCTTGTGACATATGGAGCAGATTGACACCAACACGGATGGGCAGGTGGATTTCTCTGAATTTGTTGCAGCAACTTTACATGTGCATCAGCTTGAGGAACACGACTCTGAAAAGTGGAAACTTCGTTCTAAAGCTGCCTTTGAGAAGTTCGATGTTGATAAGGATGGCTATATCACACCCGATGAACTTAGGATGGTAAGTCATTTTTAGTTGTTGACTTCTTTTGTTTCAATCCATCACGTTAGGTTCTCCAGCTTCAGGAAAATGCAACACAGCAACCTGCAGGCTCAAACTCCTGCAAGATTGTATAAAATATTGGAGTCAGTTCTCATATTCATTTCTGTATCATGTCTGCAGTACACAGGATTGAAGGGTTCAATTGACCCGCTACTGGAAGAGGCTGATATCGACAAAGATGGCAAGATAAGCTTAGCAGAATTCCGCAAACTCCTCAGAACAGCAAGCATGAGCTCTCGCAATGTACCCAGTCCGACCTGTTTTAGGAGTGCAGGCAAGTTTTAACTTGTATGTATGTATGTATGTATGTATGCACGGTGGAAATGGAGTGAACTGATGGCAGTTCCATACCCCTTCACAATTTGAAGCAGCATGCGCCTATAACCATTTTTTTGCCACATTTTCTATTTAAGATAACACTTCCTTTATGTTCTAGGTGATTCAAAAAATTTGAATCCTCTTACGAATATGACCTTGGTACCATTTGTGCTTCGGTCTGTTTAACTAACTATTATACAATTGAGGGATGGTTTCGAATGAGATTGTTGATTAGGACAAAAGGGCGGATAGAAAGTCGGCTGGAATTTAATCTTTAGGAAACAATAAGTATGTTGAGAGTTTGTTTAAATTTTGGGAGAAATCTTAAAATTTTGAGGGAAATTAAATCTAGATGGAAGTAAATGTTGGGGAAACTAAAATTTTAAATTTTGGGGGAATTAGATTTTGTGGGAGAACCAAATTTTTTAGGAGGAACTAAATTCTCTAGGTGAACTAAATTTTAATTTAACATTTTGTGATAACTAAACTAAAAGTTTAACTTTTTTTTTTTGGGGGGGGGAGGGCACTAAATCTACAAGAAATTAAAGTTTGTGGAACCTTAAATCTTTGGGGAGAAGAAAATTCTCTTGGCGAGCTAAAATATATTTTAGCTTGAATGTTGTTAAAAAAATTTGATTGATTGAAATATTTTGAATGTGATTCCAAATTTTTATGGGGGGTTTTGAAGAGGGCTGCCATTTTTTTAGAGAACAATTTTGGATGCGTAAAATTTTTTCAGGGAAATATTTTGAATGCACCATGACATTTGGTCAAGGGTTATGACGAGTTAGTATATAACGTATCAATGCGAATAACTCTTTGAACTGCTTTGTATTTGAAATTTTGGTTTTGATTGGTATATATTTCAATTGTATTAGTTGTATTAGCTCCCCATTTTGCTTGTTAGTCGTCTTAACATGTAACACCCTTCTTCATTTTTCTAAATTTCTCTTGGGATATATAGACAACTACTTTTTATATATAGACAAATATTTTGCACAGATATATACATACAGCCCCCCACCATATTCATGTGCAAACATTTTACAGGGAAAAATCCGTGCGAAAATGTTTTTATTTATTTTTTGGATATTTTTTAAAGAAAATTTTTTCCGCCTTTACTTCATGTGTTTATACACCCCTAAAAATAATGCAATTTGATATTCAATCAAGCCATTACAAAAAGTTCTATTGTTTTGATACCGTTGAATTTTGTAACTGGTTGATCGATGTTAAGATACACGTTAGTGTTCACCTATGATTTTTCATTGAGTATATAATTGAATGGATTAAACATCAAAAAAAATTTCTAAAATTTTCTTCGCACCATTACTTGGTGTTGCTTTTTGCTTTAAATCGTGTGTGTGTGTGTGTGTGTGTGTGTGTGTGTGTGTGTGTAATGGATGTCATATGACATATGATGCTAAGCCTCGTATGCAACCTCAAAAACTCTTTCCCCCGCTATTTTCGAAATATTGAAACTGATCATTTTGGTGTTCATATTTTTAAACCCCAAAACACTGAATTTTGAGTGAACCTGAGGGGTTTTACCCCTTCATCCACCTACCACAAAAGACCTATTCATACAAAACCGTTAAATTTGTGAAGAGTAGATGAATGGATAAAACCCCTTGATTTCAACTTATATTTGATGTTTGGGGGTTTACAATATGTAGATATGAATGGGGTTCAATCCTACAAAAAAATAGCTGAGGTTGGAGTTTTGGAGTCGCTTATGAGGCTTATCCATATATGTCATATGACACCCATTATTCTCCTCATATACAAGATACAAAAAGGTGGCAAGTACAAGTCCCACATGGGCTTGTACTTGTATGTAACAGTCTGGTTTCAGCATACACGAATTTCCGCATTCACGATAGTATCAAACAAGTTCAAAATGAGTAAATGAATTTTTTTCTAATTTTTTCGTTACTAAAACCTTAAATTTGACTTTATATTCATGATCCTCGCAACGATACAAATCCGTGGCTATCTTTTCATAACTTTTCGGAGTCGTTTGTATAAAGAAAATGATATTTCGATATAATCATTATTACTGATTATATTAACTAATTACATTTACTAGTTAACTATTAGTTTACCCTAAACCACCCATCACTTAAACGTGGAATCACGTTTAAGTAATTCTCGAGCCTTAGTCAAAAAGTTCTAACCATCGTATTAAAATTATCTGAGTGAGTCAAAAAAGCTAACCATATTAATTGCTATTAGAGGGTTCATGCATCATTTAACCCGATACATACCACCACTAATCCCCGTTTAACACCCATTCTAAAATATTTTTAAATCAACCCCCCCCCCCCCTCTGCCCGTCTCTCTCTCCCCCAAGCGCCCGCGTCCCCCTCCCCTCTCTCGCCCTACACCGTCCGACGGGCCGTCGCTGCCTGCGTCGCTGTTCACCGCTCCTCCGCCAGACAAGGCAAAAGCCCTGCTGCTCTCCCCTCAAACGCAATGAGGTTGCCTCCCTCCGCTCACAACCTAGCGTCGAGTGCCGCCCCGTCTGTCGACGTCGCCACGTCCCCGCCTCGTCTCCACCCTCTGCGCCACTCCGTCGCCCCTTGATAGCCTCCGCCACCGTGACCGACAACCTCCGCTAGAACCCCCCAGCTGCACCCTCTTCCGCTTTCAACGCCGCTCCCCTCTTCGATGAGCCACCACCTGACCACCTCGCACCTTCGCTGCCCGGCACTGCCTTCCGCCACTTCCCTGCCGCTGCTCCGCCACTACAACGCCGCCCTGGCCATCGGGAAACAGCAGCAAAGCCCTCACACTTCCACGGCTCCTCCTCCGCTCACTGCCGCCGCGAGCGCCGCTTGCCGCTGCCGTCAGCATCACCGCGCCGCCCTCTTCCTACTCCGTCGACCTCCACCGCCCTACATCGCCTCGGTCGCCGCCAGCGACAACGAGAACCCCCCACACACACAAACGTAAGAAGAACGAAGGAGAGAAGGTGATAGAGTTATATGTTTTTATACGAAAATACGTAAGTATATATACGCGTATTTGTGTTTTATAATATGAGTTTTCTAATCTAAAATTCATAATTAATCATATAGGTCTCAGAAAAATACAAGACCAGCTCCAGAAAATCGATCGTGACGTTTCGGACCCATTGGCTCTAATTTCATCTCGATCAGGTGAGTAGATTTTTCACAATAAGTTTTTAAAACTAAAATCCAATTACGGTATTTTCACTTAATAATTCATATCTTAAAATTTTCACGTAAACTGATATGTGGAAAAATTATATGATGTAGTATTCAACGAGACGCTCGTTTTGACGCTTACTTGAAACATTCTGATGCGTATTTCATTCAGAAGAAATTATTGAAAGATTGCAATAACTAATTAAAACTAGATTTTAAATTTATTTTGAGCTTTTAAAAATTATTAAGAATACCTAGAGGCTTCAGAAAAATATTTCCATCTTATGTAAAATTATTTTTCTCATATTTTACCCATATAAAATTTTAGAACGCTTTTTCAACACCTTTTCAATCTATTATAAAATAAAAATGATCGAGATAAATAGGTAGAAAATAGTACTGCTTATAACCGATGAGTTCTTGTGATTTCAAGTACCGATTCTCGTACACCAGTACCCTTGGAGCTCTAGCTCTAGTTACAGCCCACAACAACCACCTCGAAACCGGTAAGTCACAACGAATTCTAAATATAGAAAATTAGATATTGCACTAGCATGAACCAAGGACATCATTTATAGCCTCAGAACGGCTATTGACTCGAACTAATAACTAGAGACCTAATTTAATAGGAAACTAAAATCTCAGAACGAATATTCACAAAACCAACAAATTTTGTATTCCATGTTTGTTGGATTTGTCTTTATCCTCAAATTTCTTAGCACCCGCATTACTTTTCCTTCTGGATTTAAGAAAGTCAATTAGTGGCCTTAGTTTAACTATTTTAGTGGTAGAAATCTAAATAAATATGAAACTCTAACTAAACATAAACTACTCTACTTTTTGTTAATATAATCGATGGAACAATTGACGTTCTTAACATTGTTACCACCCGATGTCTAAAATCGTTTGTGCCAAAGTTTGGATCATCCTGCTTGTGGGGATAGTGACATGCTTGGCCAAACCTGACTGGCCGTGTATGCATGGATCAATGATAGAATTCCAATCAGTTGCGACCATTGATTATAAATATATTCAAATGAGTTTGTTCAACCTTTCATCACATGTAAACTCGTATTTCTCTAAGATCACTATCTTGTCTTGTTCACCCCTGCCTTTCTTACTTGCCACATGAAACTATTCATGAATGTCGTACAAACTTCTTTTTGGAAGCTGTATTGGAATCTCATGTTAGAACAATGGGTTGAATACTAAACTAAAACGGAAATGCAAATCTTGAACACTCGACACTGCTGGGTTCTTAGGGTAACTCATAGTTTGAGAGAGTGTGGGAGTGACTGGAGTTCATCTACCTGATGCTGTGTCGGCAAACATAGATGCATGTGTCGGCAAACCCTTACATACTGCCTGCGTCGGCAAATACCTCCTCCTACCTGTGTCAGTTTCATCTGGGTAATGTGCACCTAGGTAAGAGATGAACACAATAGTTGCATATTGATTGACCGCGAGGGCGTGCACAATGCAAGTAGGATGCACACGCTCGCCTCCCAAGAGAAAGAGTGTCAAATGCAATATAAACCCGTGAGTACGAGGTCGATTCCACAGAGACAATTCGTTTCACAATCACAATCTCAATTGGTTAAGGAATGCTAAAAGTGTTGGTACAACCAACTAAACTAACAAGTGTGGCGAGTGGAAGTGTGGGGTGATACGATCGAGCCAAGCCCAAGGTATGTAGGGTGGAGACCAAAGTGTGGAGCTAGTCAAGCAAGTAATAGTGTGTGGAATGGGATATCATTAGGTTTATGGGTTGATTAGCAATAGGTTCATCTCAATTGAATCAACCCTCGCATCCATTTCAAGGTATGCGGGGTTGTGCACATATGTAATGCCCTTAAGGCACACCTCCGTTCTACGGCCCTAGTAAGAGTAATGCACGATTCATTGATGTGTTGATTAGTGGGTTGAAATCCCTAATTTAAGCTCGTGAATCGATCCTTGCATCCGTGTCAATAGAATCCACAGATCATGCACGTAGGTGTGACCCTTAAGGTACACCACCATTCTACGAACCCACTAAGAGTAGTGCACGACTCAATAAAACCTAGGGCACAACCCATCAATCAACACTACTAGCATCCATTTCAAGGCATGCTAGACCAATTAAATGCAAGAGATGAGCAATTACTAATCAACCACACGAGCCCTTATTAATCCCAATCCACACACAAATGGCTCTAGGCCTTCATAATGAAAACAAGTTGATAATCATAAATGAAAAGCAAATAGCATTCATTACAAGCCAACAATCAAACAATTGTTCAATGATTCTCACTCTCATCCAACAACCATTCAAATAATGAAAATACAAAGCATTAAAGCCAAATGTTACAAGAGAGGAGAGAGATCACCAATAGAAGCCCTAAAAACCCATGCTCTTTCCTCTCTTGCACCTCCTCCAAGCTCCACCAAGCTCCAATGACCTTCAAACCCTAGCCCTAGCCTTTGGGGAAGAAGAGGGTGTCTAAAACCCCCCCAATGGAACAGTAAAACCGAATGATTCACATGACATCAGAGTTTAGGGGTTTTAAACCCCTAAGGGATTGCATCCTAACCCTCCAAAGAAGCATCCAAGGGCCCACAGCGAATAGGGTGAAATTGGGTTAAGAAAAACCCATTTCTCGCCACCCAGATTCGGCAGAAAAAACCCGCGACAGGCGACTGTCGAACAACTGTCAGTCACTTGTCGTTGGTCAGGCATACGACTGATGTGAATTGCACATGCGACTGTGAATGACACATGCGCCTGTCTTTTGTGCTTCAGTCGCCTGATGTAGCAATGGCCAAATCGACAGTAAGTTGGCTTTCTTTCGCCCTTCAGGAGGAGATAAAACAGTCGACTGCTGTTGGAAGAACAGACGACTGCACAATCGTACAGTCGACTGTCAATCCTTCTGCAGGCGACTATGTTGCACTCTAGTTTGCTCCAGGCGTGATTTCGAGATGATAGGTGACTGTCGTTGTAAGGACAGTCGACTGCCGTTGTAAGGACAGTCGACTGTCCTGGCTCCAGGTTCACTTCCCCAATTACTTGATTTTTGTCCCCTTCGGAACTCCTGAAAAATATAGAAAAATATGTAAAAATACTATCATGTTTATAAAGCTCTGGAGAGTGAAATTGTGCTGAAATAAAATCATATGCTCAAAATATGATGAATTAATGCAAATATAGTTAAGGGAGCATGATTCAATGAGTTATATGCACAAGAGGGAATGATTATGGGGCTAAAATATACAATATTCAATCATAATCACATATCATACTCTCCGGCTTTACTTACGTAGTTTTTTAGTTTATTCACCGCTTGCACTACCACATCACAGTTCGTTGTCTTCTTTCAGTTCTGCTTACCTTTACTACTCTATTATGTACGCCTTCTCACAGTTGTTGCTCAGTACTTCACTTTTTGCTCCGGTTTGCTGTACATAGTTACTTTTTATCACCTGCTTTAGTCATACTTGTGCACTGCATATTTTCTATGTTTGCAATTATTGTGACTTACATACGGTTCCACTTTATGGCACCGACAGATGACGTACAGATCGAAGAAGAAGCCCCTGAGTTTGAGGAGCCAGAGTTTGAGGAGCCAGAGACTGCTGATTTCTAGAGATAGTTGAGTTGGTGTGCATATTGTATTTCCTTTCTGTATTTTCCTTTCTGCACTTCCTTTCATGTACTGATTGTGAGAGTGCTGTTGCATGTTGTATTTTAATTATGGACTGTAATAATGTACGTTGGTGTAAGTATTGGTACATCTCTGTATTGTGGCTATATTATTTTCACTGATAATCTGCAGAGCTGCACATGTAATCAAATAAGTAATGGCCCCCTGAGAGCGGGTAGTTACAAGTTTGGTGGCCCATGCAGGTCCGCACAAAATACCTCGTGAACAGTATATCAAGATCAGGATGTACTGTATATAATACTCAACGAAATTGACATTTTCTTATGTATGCAGGTGTGACATTCAAACGATGGACGGAAACACTTCTGAGAGTCCTAATGGAGCTGATGTGTTCGGAGCTAGCAACCAAACCAACAACAGACCACCCCCCATGGTGCACCAAATATCGGATGTCACACTGCGAGAGCTTGTTCAAGCCATACGGGGAGAACACAAGCACGAAGGAGGAATACAATAATTTAGGTCACTCCGCCCAAAGCCTTGGAATGGTTTGGACGGTCCTCGGAAGGCCGAAGAGTGGTTGCGAAGCACTGATGATGACTTAAGAGCAGACCAAATTACAGAATACGCATGGGTGGATACTGCTAGCTTGCAACTGACTAATGGAGCTCAGATTTGGTGGAATTCAGCTGAACATCGCCTGCAACGGCCAATTGATTGGGCGACATTCACCGATCACTTCAACACCCAGTACTTCTCGCCCGAGGCACAGATGGAACTGCAAGCCCAGTTCGTCGGATTGAAGCAATGTTCCATGACGGTGGAACACTATGATGCTCAGTTCACTATGCTTAGCCGATTTGCTCCAGGGATGGTTGACACCCCTCTGACTCGAGCTCAACGCTTCAAGCAAGGACTAAACATAGAGATTTGATGGAACTTGGTCGGACGCCAACTCTCCACACATACTGAAGTCCTAGCTGCAGCTCGCGAGCATGAATTCATCGAAAGAGAAGAGAAGCAAGAGCAAGATATAGTTGCCCCTCCCCGAAGGCTGCCACCTTCTACATCTGCTGCTGGATCTAGTCATCGACCTCCATCCAAGCTGCATAAGCCTGTCCAGCAGGCTCAATTCAAGAGACATGCCCCACCACCTCGCCCATTGTGCTACCATTGTGGGAAGCTGGGACATGTTTGATCAGAATGTCGATCATATCTGAACCTTTGCCTGGTCTGCGGCTCGAAGGACCATGGTGCAAGAGATTGTCCTGAGAGGAAGACTCGACCTCCTAACCCTGCTCCAGCTAATGCCCCTGCTAGGAATGCTCCACAATGACCACCTCCTCCTCCACAACGACATCCACTTCCTCCTCAATAGCGAGTGTTTCAGCAAGCACGACAACAGGCATCGCCCCCGAAGCGCCAAGCTTATACTATGACGATGGAAGAAGCCGAAGCTACTGGCCAAATGATCACAGTTACGAGATATCCCTTTCAGTATCATATTCTATTATTTAGAGATCGTGGGCTTAGACATAATTCTCGTAATCGTAGATATCATCTTAGTAGCTGGTAGACCCGCCCTCACTTTATTCGACTCGGGAGCCACACATTGCTTCTTGGCGAGTCGATTCGTCAACACACATGTCGTCCTCGTTGAACCTCTGACTTCTCGTTGGAAGGTCTACACGGCTGGCAGTTCCATACCGATAACTAGCGGTTGTCTTCAATGCTCTGTAGTGGTTTGTGGACGTGATATATTCGTCAACTTCATGGTGATCGAGATGCCAATTTTCGATGATGTTCATGGAATGGATTGGTTAGGGACATTTCATGCTACCATTGACTGTCGTCAAAGGAGGGTAGTATTCGAAATACACAACCATTCTAAGTTCGAATTTCTTAGCAGAAGCAGATCAGAAGGACCAGTGAAGTTCAGAGCTAGACTTTCAAAGGCAGTGGCAACTGCAATGGAAGTCGAGCAAGAGAAACCTGAAGTAGTACGAGAATTCTTGGACGTATTTCTGGACGAACTCTCATGTCTGCCTCTGGATCGTGGCCTAGAATTTACCATTGATCTATTGTCAGGCGCACAGCCGATATCCAAGGGACCTTATCGCATGGTACCTCCTGAGCTTGAAGAAATTCGGGCTCAGCTGGATGATCTTATACAGAAGGGATGGATACGACCCAGTGTATCCACATGGGGTGCCCCTGTACTACTCGTGAAGAAGAAGGATGGATCCCAGCGCATGTGCGTCGACTATCGCGAGCTGAACAAGATGACGGTGAAGAACAAGTATCCCCTGCTTCGCATCGACGACTTTTTCGACCAGCTTGTAGGATCGAGCGTATATTCGAAGTTGGACTTAAAGACCGGGTATCATCAAGTGAAGGCAAAGAAAGAGGATGTTCACAAGACTGCATTTTGGACCAGATATGGACACTACTAGTTCTTAGTGATGCCTTTTGGCGTGCCTAATGCACCTGCAGTATTCATGAGTATCATGAATCAGGTACTATTTAACCATCTGGACAAGTTCGTAGTTGTCTACATCTACGACATCCTCATCTACTCGAAGGACGCTCAGAAGCACAGAGAACATCTGAGGAAGGTCTTGGAAACCTTGAGACAACATCAACTATATGCCATATTTAGCAAGTGTGAATTCTGGCTAGACAAGATGGCTTTCGTGGGCCACATCGTGTCGGGAGAAGGTATATCTGTCGACCCCAAGAAGGTAGCAGTTGTTCGGAACTGGCCGACCCCTAAAACTGTGACGAGGATTCCAAGCTTCTTGGGACTAGCTGGTTATTATCGACGTTTCATCCAAGACTTCTCGAAAATCGTAGAGTCTATGATGCGATTCCTGAGAAAGGACGTTGTATTTGTCTGGTCGAAGGCTTGTGAAGATGCATTCCATGAGCTGAAGAGAAGATTAACTTCAGCCCCGATTCTAGTCATTCCAGACTGGACTGGAGGTTTCGTAGTATTTCGTGACGCATCTGGCAAAGGACTTGGGTGTGTACTACATCAACATGGCCGAGTAATTGCCTATGCATCCAGACAACTGAAGAACCACGAGAAGAACTACCCCACTCATGATCTTGAGTTGGCGGCAGTTATCTTTGCTTTGAAGATTTAGAGACACCTCTTGTTGGGCGAGCATGTGAAGATATTTTCAGATCACAAGAGTCTCAAGTACCTATTCACCCAGAAGGAGCTCAACATGCGACGACGACGATGGATCGAGCTAATGTCGGACTATGATGTTGACCTTCAGTACCATCCTGAGAAGGTCAATGTCGTACCAGATACACTGAATCGTCTCCCTGCGGTGATGACCCTCACATCATAATGGAGGCTACGACATGAGATACGAGCCATGGTGATGGATGTTATATTGCCTGGAGTAATGTCTTCGTTACTCAACCGTCAGATCCAGTCAAAGTTAGTGGACATGATCAAGGCTGCCCAAGCAGGAGATGAGAAGCTACGAAGGATCATAGACATGGTGATGACAGGTCAAAGGCCTGAATTCAAGATCCATGAGGACGGATCTTTGTGATTCGACAACCGCATATGTGTACCACCTGGAGACATCAGAGAAGAACTATTGGAGGAAGCTCATAATTCTCCATATTCCATTCATCCAGGCGGTACCAAGATGTATCAAGACTTGCAACAATACTACTGGTGGCATGGTATGAAGAGAAGCGTCACACAGAGTGTGGCGAAGTGTATAGTACGCCAACAGGTGAAGGCTGAACATCACCGGTCTGCCGGCTTGTTACAGCCTTTGCCTATCCCAGAATGGAAGTGGCAACACATTTCGATAGATTTTGTGACGGGACTACCCAAGAGTACGAATCATAACGATGTTGTCTGGGTAATCGTTGATCGATTGACCAAGTCAGCATATTTCATTCCTTTCAGAATGGGCCAGTCAACCAAAGTGCTAGCCAAGAAGTACATGGAAGAGATAGTGAAGTTGCATGGTGTCCCTGTCAGTATTGTTTCAGATAGAGACACTCGATTCATGTCTCACTTTTGGAAGAGTCTACAGGAGTGTCTGGGGACCCGCTTAAGCTTCAGTACAGCTTATCATCCTCAGACAGATGGCCAATCGAAACGCACCATTCAGATCTTGGAGGACATGTTGCGTGCATGTATGTTGGATTTCAAGGGATCGTGGGAAGACCATCTTCATCTCGTGGAGTACGCTTACAACAACAGCTACCAGACCAGCATTAGTATGACACCATTTGCAGTGCTTTATGGCAGGAAGTGGCATTCTCCCTTGAGCTGGGACGACATTGGTAATCGAGAGCTCGTCAGGCCAGAATTGATTGTTGAAGCAGTGGATGTAGTCAGGACCATCAGGGAGAAATTACAATTGGCTCAGGATCGATACAAGTATTGGGCAGATGCAAAGTGCAGACATTTGAAGTTTCAGCCTGGCGACCATGTGTTTTTGAAGATCTCTCATAATCGTGGAATGATTCGATTTGGACGAAGAGGGAAGCTTAGTCCACGATACATCGGCCCATTTGATGTTTTCGAATGAGTAGGCGAAGTGGCATATCGCCTTGCCTTGCCACCTGCCTTGGAGGGAGTACATGAAGTCTTTCATATCTCACTGCTATGACGCTATATGAGTGATCCTCGTCATGTTGTGGATTACTTGGAGATTGCTATACACCCGAATCTATCTTATGAGCAGCAACTAGTCAAGATCCTGGATCGACGACAGAAGACCCTCAAGAATAAGGTTATCAATCTTGTCAGAGTGATGTGGCGTCACGACTTACCTGGAGAATCTATATGTGAGCGAGAAGATGATGTGCGAGAACGCCACCCAGACATATTTACTGAGTCGGATGATCTTACTAGTCTCGAGACTAGTTACGAAAGCTATGGTGATGTCAATAGTAAGTATTCATAAACATCATCTCTTGTTTTCTTGATGCTATGATATCACATTATATTTCATGTTATTTACAACCTGATTTACTAGATTACTATCGTTCTATCATTTATTTGCTTGAGCTTCTTGATAACAGAAAATTATCTATTTTCATGGAGTTTCGGAAATTCCGAGGACGGAATTCTTATAAGGAGGGTAGGATGTAACGGTCTGGTTTCAGCGTACACGAATTTCTACATTCACGATAGTGTCAAACAAGTTCAAAATGAATAAATGAAGTTTTTCTAATTTTTTCGTCACTCAAACCTTAAATTTGACTTCATATTCATGATCATTGTAACGATACGAACCCGTGGTTATTTTTCGTAATTTTTTGGAATCGTTTGTATAAAGAAAATGATATGTCAAAATAATCATTATTACTAATTACATTAACTAATTACATTTACTAGTTAACTATTAGTTTGCCCTAAACCCCCCATCACTTAAACGTGGAATCATGTTTAAGTAATTCTCTAATCTTAGTCAACAAGTTTAACCACCATATTAAAATTGTCTAAGTTGGTCAAAAAAACTAACAACCATATTAATTGCTATTAGAGGGTTCATTCCTGTTTACCACCCATTCTAAAATATTTTTTTATTCAAAAAAAACCCCCCCTCTCTCTCTCAGCCCATCTCTCCCCCCCAAGTGCTCGCGTCCCCCTCCCCTCTCTCCCTACACCCTCCGACGAGCCACCGTCGCTAACGCCACCTCCTGCGTCACCGTCCACCACTCATCCGCCCGACAACTGGCCGCAAAAGCCCTGCTGCTCTCCCCTCAATCGCAACGAGGCCGCCTCCCTCTGCTCACAACCCAGCGTTGAGTGCCGCCATGTCTGTCGAGTGACGCCCCATCTGTCGACGTCACCACATCCCCCGCCTCATCTCCACCCTCTGCGCCACTTTGCCGCCCCTCAATAGCCTCTGCCACCGTGCCCGACAACCTCCGCTAGAACCCCCCAGCTGTACCCTCTTCCGCTTCCAACGTCGCTCCCCTCTCCGACAAGCCACCACACGACCACCTTGCACCTTCGATGCCCGGCACCGCCTTCCGCCACTTCCATACTACCGCTCCGCCACTGCAACGCCGCCATGACCATCGGGAAATAGCAGCGAAGCCCTCAGACTTCCACGGCTCCTCCTCCGCTCACCGCTGCTGTGAGCGCTGCTTGCCGCCGCCGTCAGCCGCACCGTGCCGCCCTCTTCCAACTCCGTCGACATCCTCCGCCCTACGCCGCCTCGGATGCCGCCAGCGACGACGAGAACCCCCCCTAACGTAAGAAGAACGAAGGAGATAAGGTGAGAGAGTTATACGTTTTTTATACGAAAATACGTACGTATATATACGTGTATTTGTGTTTTATAATAGGGGGTTTCTAATCAAAAATTCATAATTAATCATATAGGTCGCAGAAAAAATACAAGACTAAACTCTAGAAAAATCGATCGTGACGTTTCGGACCCGTTGGTGCTAATTTCAGCTCGATCAAGCGAGTAGATTTTTCACAGTAAAATTTTAAAGCTAAAATCCAATTACAGTATTTTCACTTACTAATTTATATCTTAAAATTTTCACGTAAGCTGATATGTGGAAAAATTATATGTTGTAGTATTCAACGAGACGTTCGTTTTGATAGCTTACTTGAAACATTTTGATGTGTATTTCATTCAGATAAAATTATTGAAAGATTGCAATAACTATTTAAAACTAGTTTTTAAATTCATTTTGAGCCTTTAAAAATTATTAAAAATACATAGAGGCTTCAGAAAAATATTTCCTTCTTAGCTAAAATTATTTTTCTCATATCTAGCATGTATAAAATTTTAGAACACTTTTTCAACACCTTTTCAATCTATTATAAAATAAAAACGATCTAGATAAATAGGTAGAAAATGGTACGGCTTATAACCGATGAATTCTTGTGATTTCATGTACCGATTCTTGTACACCAGTACCCTTGGAAGCTCTAGCTCTAGTTCCAACCCACTACAACCACCTCGAAACTGGTAAGTTACATCGAATTCTAAATATAGAAAATTAGATATTGCACTAGAATGAACCGAGGACATCATTAATAGCCTCAGAACGGCTATTGACTCGAACCAATAACTATAGACCTAATTTAATAGGAAACTAAAATCTCAAAACGAATATTCACTTAAACCAACAAATTTTTTATTCCATGTTTGTTGGACTAGTCTTTATCCTCAAATTTCATAGCATCCGCATTCCTTAAACCAACAAATTTTTTATTCCATGTTTGTTGGACTAGTCTTTATCCTCAAATTTTATAGCATCCGCATTCCTTTTCCTTAATGTTTTAAGAAAGTCAATTAGTGATCTTATTTAATTATCTTAGTGGTAGAAATCTAAATAAATATGGAACTCTAAATAAACATAAACTACTCTACTTTTTGTTAATATAATCGATGGAACAATTGGCGTTCTTAACATTGGTACCACCCGATGTCTAGGATCGTTTGTGCCAAAGTTTGGATCACCCTGCTTATGGGGATAGTGACCTGCTTAGCCAAACCTGACTGGACGTGTAAGCATGGATCAATGTTAGAATTCCAATCGGTTTGCAACCATTCATTATAAATACATCCAAAGGAGTTTCTTCAAACTTTCATCTCACATAAAATCGTTTCCCCAAGACCACTATTTTGTTTCATTCACCCTAGCCTTTCTTACTTGTCACATGAAACTATTCATGGAATGTCATGTAAAGTTCTTTGGAAGCTGTATTGAAATCCCATGTTAAAACATCGGGTTGATAACTAAACTAGAACAGAAATGAAAATCTTGAACACTTGACACTGCTGGGTTTTTTTGGGGTAACTCATAGTTTGAGAGAGTGTGGGAGTGACTGGAGTTCATCTACCTACTGCATGTGTCGGCAAATATAGATGCACTAGTCATAACCCGTGCCCGTAGGGCACGGTTTACTTAAGATATTCTGCCTCAAAAGCTTAGTTCCCCTGTAAATTTTGCTCATCCCAGAAAATCTAGTTCCTCCGAAATAACTTAGTTTCTCCCAAAATTTAATCTCCAAATTTAGTTATTCAACCCTTGAAATCTCAGATCCCCTAATTTTAAACTAACAACAATAATTAAAGCACAATAATTGTTATTTAGTTCTGCTAAGAATTTTAGTTTCACAGAAAATTTATGTCCCAAAGAGAATTTATTACCCAAAAATTTTAGTTTCCCCCAAAATTGAGTTCCCTTTAGATTTAGTTCGTGCCCTAAGGGCACGATTCATTTAAATTATTCTCCCCTCCAAATCTTGGATCTCCTAATCTTAAACAAACTTAACAAAACCGTAATAAGTGTTATATAATTTCCCCCAAAAAATTTTGTTCTCACTGAAATTCAGTTCCTCACAGAAAATTTAGAACTCAAAAATTTTAGTTTCTCCAAAAAAATTAGTTCCCTCAAGGGTTAACCCATGTCCAACTGGCACTGTTCATTTAAAATATATTCCCACTCAAAAGCTTGGTCCCCTAATTTTAAATCAACAACAATAATTAAAGCACCAAAATTTAGCCCCTAGAGAATATAGTTTCCCCCATTGTTTGCTTAATTTAGTTTAGTCCCCTAGAGAATATAGTTTCCCCCATTGTTTGCTTCATTTCCCCCAAAAAATTTAGTTTTTTCCCAAAATTTGAACGTACCCATGAACGGATTTTGTTATAACACAGAAGTTTGGAGCAAGTGGCATGCGTTTATATCATAAAGGAAGCTTATGGAATAGGTGTAGGCAGTCTCACATAAATTCGTGATTTTGAATAAAGTCTTCAACTCTAATTTCATGTACTTGTGTGTTATCATAAAGTTATCTTCTATGTATTCTATTGTGACATTTCCTAGCATCGAGCCATGAGTTAAGAGCAGTGCAAGATGCATGAATGTAACAAATACACATGTTGCTGTAATAACAAACAATATTCCATAAGATCTCTTGCTATTTCTATTGAGCTTATTCTGTATCAACACATGTTGCCATCATGTTAAGCAAGGCAAAAGAAGCAAAGTGGTGTGAACTATTCTACCTAAGAGTAGTTTTTAATGCCCAATGCTTTGTTACTTTAGATGGATATTGAACAAACTGCAAGCTAAAGGAATGATTTAATATAATAACTTGTTGTGTAGAGATTTGTTTGGTTCTCTTTGCAACTAAAAATGAGGAACTCTTCATGCACCTTATCTTGGATCATTGTACTTGTGTTTTTTAATTCAAGCATCCGAAATCCATATCATAGCCAAGGCTAGAGTATGAACATTAGTAGAAACATAAACAAAATCCATAATTCATAATTCCAAATACACTGCATATAGTTATATACTCCAAAGCTAACCATCCCGAGCAATTGCCAATATAAAAGCAAATCAACAATACCACGACATTGTACATAACTTGCATGAAATAAGGAGAGAATTCGAAAATACTTTGAGAGTTGAATTCACACAAAATAAGTTGTGTGCCATAATTTGAATTGTTTACATAACATAAAGTGACAACCTTGTTCTAATACATCAAGATGCATAACATAATAGCATTTCTATATGTGATACATCAAGTACCATAACATTTATCTTTCTTAATAGAAGTGTGTGTTGTTGAACAATAGTTGCCCAAAACAGATATCACGTACATAAACAATCAATAACAAAAACTGTTGGCCTGCATCCCCCTTGCCATCAAAATTGGGCACGATTCTAAGAATCAAGTACTCCAACTTGAACGGCAGAGGTTACCGATTTGAAGATATCTCATATGTAGAGATTGCAGATTTGACGGAGACAATAGATGGAGCAACTCCTTCGAAACTTGCTTTATACAACCTACAATGTCTTATTCACCCCAGTGTATTGCTGCCTAAAGAGAAGACCCGCGAGCATGAAAGCAAGAACATGCCATCCTCCTCTTTCACAATGCATTAGCAGCACATTGTGCTGTCCTTCAAGAGACAACCAACTCTTGCTTGAGTTCAAGAAATGGTGGATCATTTCAAGTTTAAGCAGAGGGCAACCTTCATACTACTGAGGATAGTACATGACATTCATATCGTACTCTTTCAAGATATAAAAGTTTGCTCCAGATCTCCCTCGCTAAAGTTAATGCATCATGAATGAGTTTGTGGAGAAGCAACCTGCAAAAAATCACATTTAAAAGAACCACATAAGCAACAACTAAGAATTTCATGGCAAACAAAATAAAATTTTCAAATTTTAATTCAAAATACGGCAAGCAACCATAATTTCACAGATCATCAAAACTTCAACTCCCAAAACATCCAATTACCTAGTAAATAGCAACACAACAACATAGAGAGCGAAAGAGAAGAATTTAAAGCGGGAAACCGAGTATTAAGCTTCTTCCTCATCATCATATTCTTCTTCAAATGGCCATAAGCAAATAGAGCCCTCGTCCAAATCATGAATCTAAAAAAAGTGTTAAACGATTTATTCAAAAATAACAAAAAGTTGACAAAGTTAAGAATTTAACAATGGGGAGTATCGATGAGACTCAAAGATCATCAAATTTTAAAGAGGTCAACTAACAACAGTTACACACAATTGCTCCTTTGATTGCTACTCATCCATAAACATGCAAATGATGTATTGACTAAAATTGTAATCTGTCGAACAATTTATGTACACTTTTTGTTTGAATGATTCCAAGTGTATTGTATGAAACAAAAGAGGTCAATCTATGTAGACATGAAAGAACGCATGTATGAGAAAACTTGCTCCCCTTTGGCGTAGGGATTCTAGAAAACAGTGCCACTGAAGTATAGAGCCAATGTAAGAGTGAGAAATACCAAGAAAGAACCTAACCTTTGCACAAAATAACCAGCTCCTATGGTGCTGATTGTAGCAATGAACATAGCAATTGAATTTTGAATCCATGTACATGGTTAGCGAAAGTACATGCAAATTAGATAGAATACAAATAATCTGATATTTATGCCTTGAAATAC
Organism: Scilla litardierei; assembly: GCA_030789695.1. Taxonomy (NCBI): domain Eukaryota; kingdom Viridiplantae; phylum Streptophyta; class Magnoliopsida; order Asparagales; family Asparagaceae; genus Scilla; species Scilla litardierei. The sequence continues at coordinate 313,619,769 of CM061142.1, read as the reverse complement.
ACATAATGCAGGATTTATGAACATACTATGAAGAGATCCTTGCATATTTGGGAGCAATATCCTGCCAAGGCCACAGACAGAGAAGATATTGTCAAAGATATTGTCAGATGGAATCAAGTGTTAAATAATTGAAGTCTCGATTTTAATCTATAAAGATATCAATTATCTCTTTCCAAGGCATTTCTTTATGCAATATGATTCCATGCTTAATATGTAAGATGCGAGAAATGAATGAACACATAGAAATTGGGCTGAGGACATGAATGATACTTGCATATTGAGAAGGAAGCCAGCTTGGCTGAAAGAACTCAAGCTCTGGGCTACGATCATGAGAACTACTGCTGCTATCCGAGTTTGAGCAAACTTCAAGCACAATAGAGATTCTCCTGATCTAATAAAATCAATAGAATGCAAGCAAGTAACACTCAGGTTCATCAACCGAATGATCATACTAAATGCTATTATTTTACTTAGAAAACGGCTTAATTCTTCACAACTTTTTTTGCATATCAAAGTTAGACTGCATTGTTAATCAATTTGATCCGAAAACAGCAACGTACCTGTTACATGCATGTCATACTTTCTCCAACTCAGTAATGATTGGTATAGCTTAATAAAAATTGCATGATGGATATACATTGCAAATTGGATCTAATAGTAGACATGAGGTAGTTGACTGCCAGTTTCTTGCGATAATTAATAATTTCATGACATTGGATATTTTATTCTGAAGTAAAGGGATTAACAGTCATTCTATGTATCTTATCAATTTTCTGTGAATAGTTGTATTAGAATTTCTAAAAAATCCCCATTTTGAGTTTGAATGGACTATGTTTCCCATGTAGGTTTCTCATGGACCTTTATTTGCTTTTGTTATGCTATAATAGATTGATACTATTTTTTATAATTACATTCGATATACCTTCCCAACTTACTTCTGACCAAACCTTAGAGGGTTTATATTCATGAATACAGAGTAGTTAACCTGCAAGATAATTAAAAAGATTTATGTTTAGCAAGGTCATATTGCTCAGCCTAAAAAACAAAATTTAAAAAATTTTATTAAAAGAATTTAATGGAGGATTAAATGAACAAATAATTATGTAGGCACTTCATAATAAACTCTCATCTCTATTAACTCTATTGTGACATATTCACAGTGACAATATTGGTGGAGAAAGGTAAATATGTATGAGACAATCTTATCTACAACCCAGACCTTTATTTGGATTAATGGAAGCTTCAATTCTGATTTGTTGACAACTAATTTCCGAATTTTTTTCAATCGGAGCTCTCACCTGCCAAAATATAGCTTATCAAGACAATGAGAATAAAACATAATAGCATGTATTGCAAATGAAAGAGGATCTTTTCAACTTACAACTTTATCTAAGTGTTCAAGAACAGAAGCATGTTCATTAAAATCAGTGTCAGGTTCATCCATTAACATAACCTATATGCCATATAGAAATGTAAAAAGCAATTGACAAAAATGTGTTCTAAATGTTTAAAATACTTACCTCTGCATACACAAAAGGCCTCATAATCTTCAAAGGTATTTTTATAGGTCTGTATTGATTGCCCTGTAAAAATTTAAAAAAATTTAATAACAACGGTAGCAATCTGAACAATGCAGTTTAATTATGTTGTAATTTAATTATGATGAAATTTACCAAACTGTTAAAAAGACTGCTTGAAGAAGAACTAGTTGAACACTGCCAAAAAAGTTGTATTGATTTTCTGTTGCTTCTTTGAAGTAATTTAGACTTTCAGTAAACAATTTTGGAGAAGAACCAGTCGGACACTGCCAAAAAAGTTGACAATTAAAAAACCAGATAAGAACCAACCACAAATTTCATGGCAAATGAAATAAATATTTCAACTTTCAATTCAAAATACAACCAGACAAAAAATCCCTCCCCAAATAAATCAACTCAAAAACCCAATCAAAACTGACTTTGCAAACATGTTGGTGTGGCACAGGTTAGGATGTACATCAAGATGTATCCAGTGTAATAATTTTCTTCCTAGTATTTCATAGATCAGTGTGCCGTAATAAATTGTAATATGGTGATAAGAATTAAAAGAAGTTTTATGGAGATTTTACATTCTAACGATTGGTAATAATTGGAAAATTACACACGCACACACACCCCTCCCCCAAACCCACCCACCTACCCATGCACAAACTCATCCCACCCATTTTAGAAAGGATGCATTATTTAATGGAATATGCTAAATATCGCATTAAAAGAAAAAAAAATTTGTTACGGTATAATCTTTGCCATTAAAAAGCTGTTAGAACTTACCAATATAATTTAATATTGGGTTATTGCTCACTCCAAATGATGAGACCAACTTTAATGGAGCAGATATTCAGATTGGATGACATATCATCAATATCAAATACTAAAAAAATTGCATCCAAATTCTTCCTACAGAGCCCGTATCTCTTTTTATACACGTGCATGAGAGTCTTTACTATTATGTTGGAGGTCGGGACCATTTATGTTGATCTTCATGTATTAAAATGTAAATACACCAAAGGCTTTGTGATTTGCAATGCCTTTAATTGGGAATTTAGGGATGAAAAATACTCTATTATCGGAAAAATTGTTAAAATTCCAACCACTTCAAGCACAAATAATATGAATTTCACAATATTTTTGTACCTCTGTTTTAAGACATTGAGATCAAAATGGACGGTGTTGATTTTTATTAAAGTTGGTCTCCATGTCTAAAAAACATCGATACACATTTTGTGATTTGCAAAGTCGTTAAAAGTGGATAGGGGTTGGAAAAAATGTTCTATTACTGGAAAGATCATTAAAATTCCAATCAACCCTTCGTTGCAAGCACAAATAATACAAACTTCATATGATTTTTTATGCACATATGTTTTAAGATATGAAGATCAACAAAGGAGAAGAGAGATGACTTTTTGGCTACTATATGAGAAAACTTTCTCATATGGCACATAATACCAATTATTCGTAGGTGCGTGTACACATTTTTTTGGGAGTGCATGCATGCCTGGTGGGAAATGCAAATTAATTAGCCACTTTCTTCAAGTCGATTTGCATCACATAGAGTGGTGAAAATCAATAAATTGAGTTGTTTTAGGTTTTTTTTGTATATGCATTAAGTAGGCACAAACGAAACACATGACAGAAGATGGCAAGTTGCTTAATTTAAGAGTTAGCATCTTTGAAACCTAAGAAAAATATCTGTCAAGTGTTTTTAAGTCAGAGCACTCATATCGGACACACAAATTGGATTTAGCTCTTACCATATTCATATTTGTTTTCCTTTAATAGACATGGATCAGGATATGTCACGCCCAGCTTCCCAAAAATATGGAGGCGAAGCGTGAGAAGGTCCGCTCAGACTTGAAGCTGTAAAGCTGCAAGTCCGATAAGCGTCAATTCACTTTAAATGGCAGGTCCTTGCAACGCGAAACAAAACAAAGATAATAATAAAGGAAATGAGACAAAAGAGAAATCTCAGAATATCCATAAAATAAGTTCCAACATCGCAGAAAAGCCACCAGGCTAAAACAAAAAGAGTCTAAAAAGGCCCCAGGATGGCCAACAAAAGTACAACGTACAGAAAACAAAGTAATGGTGCTACGCACCGACAACTAACATCAACCTAAAGCAAGCAACTCAAAACAGTCTCTAAGATTGGTCACCGGTGTCCACCAACTCCTCGTCAAACGTAGGCTCCGACTCAGCGTCAGCAAACACCTCGTCCTCAGCTACGGTCTCTGGCTCAGGGTCTAACATGTGACACCTAAAAGAGCAATGGGCACATGTCAGCAAGTCTACAAGAGACTTGTGCAAGAAAACTGAAAGTGAAAGTAAAGCAACCTAGCAGTTCTAGCATGATGCAATGACATGGCAGATATAGCATGAGTGCAACAAGTAAAGTAAAGTATGAGCATGGCATTTAAATCATGGCATGGATGTCAAGTTTTGCAAGAACAATCACAAGTACAAGGACAAGTCTAGTAAGCACGTTGTGCACAGAGATTACGCCTTTTGGCTAGAGTGGCTGCGCGGGCCAACTCCTAAGCTCAAGTGATCGCTTATCCCTACCCCTCCACGTGTATATGGACTGGCACCCATCTTCTGAATCACGAGCTATGAAGTGTTTTTAATGATGGCATAGAGGTGCACCTAGCCTGAACAAGGAAGTACAAGTATTGTAGCATGTGCTACGAATGCAACATTCAACTTGGATGACATGTAAGATGCAATGCATGGCAGATAACAGTTTAAGTGCGTACAGATAAGGAATTTAAACATGGCAGATAACAATGCATGAATGACATGACAAGGTGACATATCTAGCTTCGTTGTCAAGCTAGATCTTAAAATTGCGTCTAGACAGCTATCATTTCACTGTCTAGTCTCTTTTACGCTAAAAACAAGGAAGTGGCCTAAAACATGGCCCTCAGCAAAAGTTGGCAAGTTTCACTTGCCTGCAAGTATAACGTCTGAGAAACACCGTCCAAAGAGTCCAAGTCACAAATAACCTACGTGCATAAGTCCACCGGCCTACATTCCCATTTTATTAATCTTGATTAGTGAATTAAAACACTTTAAAAACATCGATTTTAATCTTGATTAACAGGCAATAGGTTGGGGGTCCTAGGGTGCAAAGCGTTACCTCAACACGACGCGAAAGCTACACTGGCATCGGGTAGAGACGCCAGGGGTTGGAATAAAAGAACACGCTCCTAGTCCAGATTCCAAAATAGATTCCTCGCTCGCCAAGTCTGGGCAGCAAGCAGATCAACGAACCAAGATTCCAAAGCTAGAACGTGCGACGACGGGCTACGACGTATCGCAACGTCGTAAACGGAAAATCCATGAAGAGAAGCACCTAGGTGGGACCCACAGTAGTGCTAGGGGCCAATGGGGGACCCACAACACCTCTGGAGAACTTGGGGGGCCCACGGTGGCAAGCGATGCGAGAGTTGCGACATTGCGACGAACGTCGCTCGGTCAGACACGGGCCGCTGCGAGGATTTCTCTCGGTCAGACCGAGAGAACATAGCGCACGGGGTGGTCGGTCGCTGCGGGGTGCGATGCGGAGCGGGGGCTCTCGGTCGGAGCGGGCCAGTGCGTGGGAGCGCTTCGGTCGGGCGCTTGCGGAGCAGGGTTGCAACGCTGCAAGTTGCAATGGAACGGGCGATGCGGGAGATGCGGGGGAGCGCTTCGGTCGTAGCGGGCAGATGCGAGGCTTGCGAAGCGGGCGGTTGCAGCGGAGCGGGGAAGCGTGCGGAGTGGGCGGGGCTCTCGGTCAGACCGACGGAAACCAAGCAAAATCTTCGGTCGGACACGGCGGCTGCGGGGCTGAGTTACGACGAACGTCGCAAGCGAGATTTTTGAGTTGTGGGGGCGGCTAGGGTTTGTTTGCTTGCGAAAATAGGTTAGCCTAGGGGTTTTTTATATAGTATAGAGGGGTTGACTTGGTCTAGGGTTAATTCTATTATGATTAGGATTTAAAAATGATTTAAAACTCAAACCCACTCTCTTACCCACGCATGGCTAGGGTGCGGCCAAGAATGGGCTAGGATTTGGCTCAAAAATATTTTGCAGCGTTATAATCGAATAAAAATTATATTTGGCTAAAAATACTTGAAAACTTAGTATTTAAAAATATTTAAAGCTTGGCTAAAAATATAAAATAGGTTAAATGAAATCCAAAAATTGTGAAATGAATATTGGGGTGATCGGGACGACGAGAGAAAGGAAACTAAGAAGACGGATCTCAATTTTGACGTCGGGTGACGAAACTAAAAATAGAAACGTCTCACGTCAAAAGTGAAAATCACAACGTCTCTTCGAATAAGATCAAATCGTGGGAGAACGACCCGAGAAATATCGTTCCAAATTAGTGCCACAATTTAATACTCTCAGAGACGTTCACAACGACATGTCACACCAAAATATTCACAAACAAACAAATTCTAAAATAAATATGTGCACGGTCAAAAGCACGTGCACGGACAAAGTACGATCGGAAAGCGACCGTTACATCCTCCCCACCTTAGAAATGATTCAGTCCTCGAAATCAACATCAAGCACTGCTCAGAAAGAGGTGTGGGAAGCGCTCTGTCATATCATCCTCATGCTCCCAGGTGGACTCCCTAGGGGAACCATGACGCCACTGCACTCGAACCAAGTCGACGGTCTTATTCCTCAGCTTCTTCTGCCGTCGATCCAGAATCTCAACTGGCTGCTGATCATAGGACAGATCAGGACGAACCGTGATCTCCTTGAAATCCACAGCATGGGACGGATCACTAACGTATCGACGTAACTGAGATACGTGAAATACGTCGTGAACTCCCTCCAGCGACGGTGGCAACGCCAAGCGATAAGCCACCGCTCCAACTCTCTCCAGAACATCAAACGGCCCAATGAACCTCGGACTCAGCTTGCCTCTCTTCCCAAATCGGATAACTCCGCGGTTCGGAGAAATCTTCAGAAAGACATGATCTCCAGGCTGAAACTCCAAAGGCCTCTGTTTAGCATCTACCCAATGCTTGAAACGGTCCTACGCAATCCTCAGCTTCTCCCGGATGTTCCTCACAACATCCACGGCCTCCACAATCATCTCTAGTCCTAACAGCTCCCGATCTCCAATGTCATCCCAGCTCAGTGGCGATCGACATTTCTTTCCATATAGCGCGGTGAAAGGCGCCATGCCAATACTCGCCTGGTAGCTGTTATTGTAGGCAAACTCCACATGATGGAGATGATCCTCCCAAGATCCCTTAAAGTCCAACATGCACGCTCTCAGCATGTCCTCCAAAATCTGAATCGTCCTCTCGGACTGGCCATCCGTCTGCGGGTGGTACGCCATGCTGAAACTCAGACTCGTACCCAAGCTCTTCTGCAGACTCTGCCAAAATTGAGACGTGAATCTCGTGTCTCTGTCCGACACGATACTCACCGGGACTCCGTGAAGTCGTATGATCTCCAGCACGATTCACGTTACATCACTATCTAAACTAGGAAAAGGAAATAAAAACGGAGAGTAATAGAATTTACATCCATATATCTCCTCGCTAGCATCTCAGTATACTGTCCTACTCGGAAGGGAATAAAGTGCGCGGATTTGGTCAATCGGTCTACGATCACCCAAATTGCGTCGTTCTACTTCGGACTCCGAGGTAGTCCAGTCACGAAATTCATAGTGATGTGTTGCCACTTCCACTCCGGAATCGGAATCGGTTGTAGCAACCCTGCCGTACGCCGATGCTCCGCCTTTACTTGCTGGCATACCAAACACTTGGCTACACTCCGAGCCACACTCCTCTTCATACCATGCCACCAAAAGTTCAGACGAAGATCCTTATACATCTTGGTACCACCAGGATGCACAGAATACGGCGAACTGTGTGCCTCCACCAATAATTCCTCTCTGATATCTCCAGCTGGCATACACAACCTGCCTCCAAATCTCAACGAACCATCCTCATGAATCAAGAAGTCAGTCCACGGACCGGCTTCCACCTGCTCCCGAATCTTCACCAGCTTAGCATCTCCAGCCTGTCCAGCCTTGATCCTATCCACGATCGTCGACTGTATCTGCATACTCATCAACGAAGAAGTCTCTCCAGGAAGAATAATCTTAATACCAGACTCGCAAAAATCCTGCTGTAATCTCCACTGCGAAGTCAACATCATCACCGCTGGAAGTCTGCTCAGCGCATCCGGAACCACATTCACCTTGCCAGGGTGATACTGCAAATCAATCTCATTGTCTGCCATGAGCTCCAACCACCGACGCTGTCGCATATTGAGCTCCTTCTGAGTAAAAATGTACTTCAAGCTTTTATGATCAGTGAAGATCTTCACCTTCTCACTCAGCAGGAAGTGCCTCCAAATCTTGAGCGCACACACGACAGTAGCCAACTTCAGATCATGTGTCGGGTAATTCTTCTCATGAGCCTTGAGCTGACGAGAAGCATACGCAACCACGTGCCCATGCTGATGCAACACACAACCAAGACCCTTGCCAGAAGCATCGCAAAAGATCTCGAATCCTCCACTCCGATCAGGCACAACAAGTACTGGGGCAGTCGTCAATCTCTCCTTCAGAACCTCAAAAGCCTTCTCACAATCCTCAGACCAAACAAATGGTACATCCTTTCGCGTCAGTCTGGTCATCGACTCAGCAATCCGAGAAAAATTCCTTAATGAAACGCCGATAATAACCTGCAAGCCCAAGGAAACTCCGGATCTCAGACGCTGACTGCGGAACAGGCCACCCTCTGATAGCCTTAATCTTCTCGGGATCCACCGAAATTCCATCGCCTGACACCACATGCCCGAGAAAAGCAACTCTATCTAGCCAAAACTCGCACTTGGAATACTTAGCATACAAACGATGCTTCCTCAAAATCTCCAACACTGTCCTCAAGTGCGATGCATGCTCTTCCTCCGACTTTGAATAGATCAGGATGTCGTCAATAAAGATAACGAAAAACTTGTCTAGAAAGTCGTAGAAGATCAGATTCATCAGGTTCATAAAAACTGCGGGTGCGTTGGTTACATCGAAAGGCATAACCACGAACTCGTAGTGACCATATTTCGTCCTGAACGTTGTCTTCTGAATATCTTCCTTCTTCACCTTGAGCTGATGATAACCACTCCTCAGATCCAACTTAGAGAACACCCTCAAACCTCCAAGCTGATCAAAAATGTCATCTATACGAGGCAATGGATATTTATTCTTGATGGTCACAGCATTCAGCTCCCTGTAGTCCACGCACATGCGACGCGAACCATCCTTCTTCTTCACCGGCAAAACCGGTGCTCCCCACGGAGACACACTGGGATTAATGTAGCCCTTCTGTAGAAGATCATCCAGCCGCCTATGCAAATCCTCCAACTCTGCTGGAGCCATACGATACGACGCCTTTGAAATAGGCTGCGCTCCCGGAATAAGATCGATCGAAAACTCGAGAGCTCGATCGGGTGGCAGCCAGACATCTCCTCGGGGAAGACGTCGTCGAATTCATGCACCACAGCTGGTCTACTCTGCTCCATCTGCATAGCAACGATCTCCACAGGTCTGGCCCGAAATCTGACAGGGCCAAGCGAACTGCTACCTCGACTAAACTCAAACACTGGATGTCCTGGGATCTCGAACACCACCTTCTTCCTGCGACAATCGATCGTAGCATAGAAGCTCGCTAGCCAATCCATCGCAAGCACTGCATCGTAGTTGATAATGTCGTGGACAATAAAATCAGCGTAAAGCTCATTTCCACAGACCACCAAAGGGCAAGAATTGCAACCACGATGCACCGAGATCACGCCATTTCCTGTAACGATGTTCCAACTCTTGGAAAGAGGGGATGTCGTCAAGGAATGCTTCTCCACGAAGCTCCGGGATATAATGCACATCGATGCACCAGAGTCAAAGAGGACTCGTGCAGGAAACGTGCAAACCAAAATCACACCTAACAAGCAGTCTAACAGTCAAACCCTACTCTAACAAACAATCATGTGCAAGCAACCAAACATAAGCTAACAACCAAAACTAACTAAGGAAGGAAACAACTAGACTGAGAGTTACCTGCGATAACCTCATCCACAGCCTCGCTCTCCACTGCCGTCATCAGAAAAGCCTGCCTCCTCGGCTGCATGGCCTGCTGAATAGCCGGCCTCTGCGGAACGAGGGCTGCTCCACGACCTGCAGGTACAGGTGCTCTCTGCTGCAACGGCTGTGCTGCAACTGGTTCCTTCCAAGGCTGCTTAGACTTCGGGCACTCCTTCATAGCATGAGTAGGATCTCCACAAATCAGGCACTGTCCCAACATCCTCCTACACTGCTCCTTGATATTCCCGGTCTTGCCACAGAAATGGCAAGTCTTCTGAGTAGGCCCGCCTGGCCTCTTGAACTGCACTGGCTGATTAGGCTTGAACCCAGGCCTAACCACTCCTCTGACCTGCTCCATAGGCCTCTTCCCAGCTCCCAGTGTCTGCCCTCTCTTCTGCCTCGCAATCCGCTCCAGTCTCCGAGCAGCTACCAGCAACTTCTGATATGACTCCAGATCTGTCGAAGACATCAGTCTCTGCAAGTCTAGGGAAAGGCCCTGCAGAAACCTCTGAGCTTTCTCCTCAGCATCCTCCAGCATCTTCGGTGCGAAGCGAGTCAGCCTGGTGAACTCCTGATGGTACTGGTCCACCGTCAGATTTCCCTGCTTCAACTCAATGAAGCGCTGCAACATCTCCCTCCTGGCAGCCTTCGAAAAGTACTCCTCATCGAACCAGGACTTGAAAGTAGCCCAAGGTATAGGACTCACCAACAGCTCCTCCTCTGCATCCCACCAGTTGCGGGCATTATCCTTGAGCTGCTTCTTCACCAACTCAACCCATCCAGCCGGGTTGATCTTCGACATCTTCAGATTATCCTCAGTATTCTTGATCCACTCCTTTGCTGCCAACGGTCCTTCAGATCCATCAAAGTAAGTCGGGCCCAGCTCCCGAAACTACTTTGCTCATGGCTCGAAGCGAGGGGCATTCTGGGTATTCTAAAGCATACCCTGCTGCACCTGCATCATCCTCATGATCTCAGCATTGGTGGGCTCTCTATCCGGCACCTCAACACGATTGGCCCCACCACTAGCTCGGGTCTGTCGTCTCCCAGCCATCTAATGACATTGAAAACGAACAAAAATTAGACTCAAAGCTTAATGACTTGGATGTTGTGATTTATTTTCTGGACATTCCGTTATTATCGTTGTTCCGTTAATTCGCAATTGCAAGATTGACCTGCATGGGCCACCAACAAAACCTATCACGCCCCGCTTCCCAAAAATATGGAGGCGAAGCGTGAGAATGTCCGCTCAGACTTGAAGCTGCAAAGCTGCAAGTCTGAGAAGCATCAATTCACTTTAAATGGCAGGTCCTTGCAACGCGAAACAAAACAAAGATAATAATAAAGGAAATGAGACAAAAGAGAAATCTTAGAATATCCATAAAATAGGTTCCAACATCGCAGAAAAGCCACCAGGCTAAAAGAAAAGAGTCTAAAAAGGCCCCAGCATGGCCAACAAAAGTACAACGTACAGAAAACAAAGTAATAGTGCTACGCACCGACAACTAAAACTCAGAACATTCTCTAAGACTGGTCACCGGTGTCCACCAACTCCTCGTCAAACGTAGGCTCCAGCTCAGCGTCAGCAAACATCACGTCCTCAGCTACGGTCTCTGGCTCAGGGTCTAACATGTGACACCCACAAGAGCAAGAGGCACATGTCAGCAAGTCTACAAGAGACTTGTGCAAGGAAACTGAAAGTGAAAGTAAAGCAACCTAGCAGTTCTAGCATGATGCAATGACATGGCAGATATAGCATGAGTACAACAAGTAAAGTAAAGTACGAGCATGGCATTTAAATCATGGCATGGATGTCAAGTTTTGCAAGAACAATCACAAGTACAAGGACAAGTCTAGTAAGCACGTCGTGCATAGAGATTACGCCTTTTAGCTAGAGTGGCTGCGCGGGCCAACTCCTAAGCTCAAGTGATCGCTTATCCCTACCCCTCCACGTGTATATGGACTGGCGCCCATCTTCTGGATCACGAGCCAGGAAGTGTTTTTTATGATAGCATAGGGGTGCACCTAGCTTGAACAAGGAAGTACAAGTATTGTAGCGTGTGCTACGAATGCAACATTCAACTTGGATGACATGTAAGATGTAATGCATGTCAGATAACAGTTTAAGTGCGTACAGATAAGGAATTTAAACATGGCAGATAACAATGCATGAATGACATGGCAAGGTGACAGATCTAGCTTTGTTGTCAAGCTAGATCTTAAAGTTGTTTCTAGACAGCTATCATTTCACTGTCTAGTCTCTTTTACGCTAAAAACAAGGAAGTGTCCTAAAACATGGACCTAAGCAAAAGTTGGCAAGTTTCACTTGCCTGCAAGTATAACGTCTGAGAAACACCGTCCAAAGAGTCCAAGTCACAAATAACCTACGTGCACAAGTCCACCGGCCTACATTCCCATTTTATTAATCTTGATTAGTGAATTAAAACACTTTAAAAACATCGATTTTAATCTTGATTAACAGGCAATAGGTTGGGGGTCCTAGGGGTGCAAAGCGTTACCTCAACACGACGCGAAAGCTACACTGGCGTCGGGTAGTGACGCCAGGGGTTGGAATAAAAGAACACGCTCCTAGTCCAGATTCCAAAATAGATTGCTCGCTTGCCAAGTCTGGGCAACAACTAGATCAACGAACCAAGATTCCAAAGCTAGAACGTGCGACGACGGGCTACGACGTATCGCAACGTCGTAAACGGCAAATCCACAAAGAGAAGACACCTAGGTGGGACCCACAGTAGTGCTAGGGGCCAATGGGGGACCCACAACACCTCTGGAGAACTTGGGGGGCCCACGGTGGCAAGCGATGCGAGAGTTGCGATGTTGCGACGAACGTCGCTCGGTCAGACACGGGCCGCTGCGAGGATTTTTCTCGGTCAGACCGAGAGAACACAGCGCACGGGGTGGTCGATCGCTGCGGGGTGCGATGCGGAGTGGGGGCTCTCGGTCGGAGCGGGCCGGTGCGTGGGAGCGCTTCGGTCGGGCGCTTGCGGAGCAGGGTTGCAACGCTGCAAGTTGCAATGGAGCGGGCGATGCGGGCGATGCAGGGGAGCGCTTTGATCGTAGCAGGCGGATGCAGGGCTTGCGAAGCGGGCGGCTGCAGCGGAGTGGGGAAGCATGCGGAGCGGGCGGGGCTCTCTGTCAGACCGGCGGAAACCAAGCAAAATCCTAGGTCGGACATGGCGGCTGCGGGGCTGAGTTGCGACGAACGTCGCAAGCGAGATTTTTGAGTTGTGGGGCGGCTAGGGTTTGTTTGCTTGCGAAAATAGGTTAGCCTAGGGGTTGTTTATATAGTATAGAGGTGTTGACTTGGTCTAGGGTTAATTCTATTAGGATTAGGATTTAAAAATCATTTAAAACTCAAACCCTCTCTCTCTTACCCACGCATGGCTCGGGTGCGGCCAAGAATGGGCTAGGATTTGGCTCAAAAATATTTTGCAGCGTTATAATCGAATAAAAATTATATTTGGCTAAAAATACTTGAAAACTTAGTATTTAAAAATATTTAAAGCTTGGCTAAAAATATAAAATAGGTTAAATGAAATCCGAAAATTGTGAAATGAATATTGGGGTGATCGGGACGACGAGAGAAAGGAAACTAAGAAGACGGATCTCAATTTCGACGTCGGGTGACGAAACTAAAAATAGAAACGTCTCACGTCAAAAGTGAAAATCACAACGTCTCTTCGAATAAGATCAAATCGTGGGAGAACGACCCTAGAAATGTCGTTTCAAATTAGTTCCACAATTTAATACTCTCAGAGACGTTCACAGCGACATTTCACACCAAAATGTTCACAAACAAACAAAGTCTAAAATAAATATGTGCACGGTCAAAAGCACGTTCACGAACAAAGTACGATCGGAAAGCGACCGCTACAGGATACATATATTATATATTGACAACCATATTTGATAAAACCAATCCGTATTTAGATAAGTTTTAGACATTTTTCGCATATTAGCTGGATAGTAGCAAATTGGACTATAGTCTCGCGAAAGAAAAAAGAGTTATATCTTCAATTCTAATATTCTCTTCTGTGAATATGCTGATGTGTTTGAAATAGTTCATGTTCCTGATTAATTTGGAGAATGTCAAGTTATTGCAGTGATGGGTATTAGTTAGAAAATTGTGATGAAGTCGGCTGTTAGCTGTTTTATCCTGATCCCTACTTAATTGCCCTAGTTTCTGGTGCTGCAAAAACAGCAGTGCAAAGACGACATAACAAAGCCTTTATTTTTGCACCATGGTTACTTATGTGATTCGCCTTTATCTATTTTGGTCTATAAAAGTTCATCTCCTTGTATGCTACTAATCATAATTGTAATTCAGTGCACTTTCGAACTTTTGGGATTGTTTATACAGAATTTTTTTGGATGGTCTGGAAAACCATGGACTTGTAACCTCGGGTAGATTTGTGCTATACATAATTTACTTGGAGATGATGCTCACAGACCATTGTGCTACTTGATGGTGCAACTTCCTCAAATGTGTTATCTTCAACATTCAGCCTAAATAAAATTATTACCGAATATATAAACCTTGAACCAAGCATGAGCATCTTGTCGGCGAGGTATTGCAAGAGAGGCAAACTATATGCACATGTTTGAGAAATTCTCTAGAACAAAGGCAAGGATGCTAAAAGTGATCATAATCAATTAATTGAGTTTAGTATTATACTGGGAATGAGCATTAAATTTTACCCATTTTGTCAGAGAACAGGATTGAACCAAAATACTCCTTGAGCAAAACTAAGATGAGGCTAAAACATATTAGCACCAAACCAACTATTCCCTTTATTTTCTTGTGGTTTTTTTAATTATGGGACAAAATTCTCTAAATCTCATATCATATAATTCAAATCAAGCAGGAAAACTAAGAAATCCATAAATGTATTTAGAAATATTGCATATTGTTGACGGTATATTAAAAACATTCTAACTCCAAAAAAATGAAATGTATGAAATTCCAAAAACAGTATCCATTAATGAAGGATTTGGTTAAAACCTTGATCAGGATCCATTGGGCCCACCAAAAGCTTCAAATTGTCATCAAACTGAAAATCTTGAGAAGTAACAAAACAACAAAGCATGTAACCATCTTCGATGCAATTGTGCAAGAAAAAAAATAAAAACAACCTACCTTTTCGCACTCAAGGAAATTTCAACATCCTGATTTAAAAAACAACAAATTTGCACAAATCACTTTGCACTTTGAACTTTGCAATTTGAAAAAAAAAGTTATGATGGTAATTTGAACCGAGTAAAAAGAACTACAAAAAATGACAGTTTGAATTCAATAACTTTTTACCGAGTTCAATAACTACTAAAAAAATTATACCCAAATGTATGGTACATCCAAATGTGCACAAATCACTTTGCACTTTGTACCAAATGTATGGTATATCCAATAGAATTATACCCAAAAGATTTTGCTTACCCAAATGTGCAAAGAGTTTTGGTTCAAAGCTAAAAACAATTGTCATAGTGAGATTGAACTTTAGGTACAAAAATTCTCAAAGTGATTAACACTGAAGAGTACGCTGAAGATTAACACCTTGAACATTAACAAATCCCTTTTGAACAAATCATCCTAAACATCAAAGTGATTAACACCGAAGATTAAAACTGAAGATTAACACTGAAGAGTAACAAATCCATTTAGACCAAATGATCCTAAACATTAATTTAGATTTAGAACACAATTCAAAATTCATATTTGATGTATGCATGAGTTTAACACTGTGTATGAACAATGAATTTTAGAAAAAAATTATAAACAATGAATTTTGGTTAACAATGTGTATGACCTAAATTTTGCTGGCATATATGCATGTTTGTGTAATTGATAGTTTGAAATTTTTTTTGCATTACTTCAATTTTAGTTTTAACAGTTTTTATGTTAAATTTTTTTGCATTTGTTATCAGTTCAGTTTTAGTTTTTTTTGGCATCCATTCAGTTTTAGTTTTTTTGCATCCGTTCAATTTTAGTTTTTGATTTCTGCATATGAACACTAAAACTGAACTGATTTCTGCATTCAGTTTTTTTTGCAGAAATAGAATGTTAAATTGAACTGAATGCAGTTTTATTGAAAGGATTTAGTGAATGTTATCAATTTAGTTTTGCAGAAAACTAAACCCATTCACTAAAACTAAAATTGAACTGATTTAATGAATGTTATCAGCTCAGTTTTAGTTTTAGTTTTAGTTTTAGTTTTAGTGAATGTTAAATTGAACTAATTTCTTTATTCAGTTTTAGTTTTAGTTTATGACACAAAAAGGACCAAAATTTAGTTCAGTTTTAGTTTTAACAGATTTAGTTATTTGCATCCATTCAGTTTTAGTTTTTTTGCATCAGTTTAAGCTGATATGGGTGTTCATATCAGTGTTAAAATTTTTTTTGATTTTTTTTGCATTTGTTATCATTTCATTTCAGTTTCAAAGAACAGAAGAAATATGAGCATGAAAATCCTTTTTTTTGTCTCATAAACACCCAACAAAAAACAAAAAAAAAAACAAAATACCGACTAAATTTTGCTCACTTTCAATAAATCCCTTTAGAACAAATCAGTTTCAGTTCAAATCACTTTCAGTTCTTATCACTTTCAGCCAACATTAACAAATCATCCTAAAAATTTAACAAATCCCTTTAGAACTTTAAAAAAACCAAACACTGAGTTTCATGAAGATTAACATGAACAAATCCCTTTAGAACAAATCACTTTCAACAAATCCCTTTAGAACAAGTCACTTTCAACAAATCCCTTTAGAACAAATCCCTTTCAGTTCATATCCCTTTCAGTTCATATCACTTTCAGCCAACTTATGTGTGTGTGGGAGACAATGGTGTTTTTTGTTTCAAAGAAACAAATTGGCAAACACATGTGGGGTGACAGAAAAAAATGAACTACAAAAAAATTGAAGAACACCACAAAATGACACAAAAAAGAGGTTTAGAGTTAGAAGCTCTCACCGAGGGTTGAGGTTGAGGTTGCTCTGCTTCAGAAATGGTTGCTCACGGGAATCAAATTGCAGACGGGAATCAAATTTTTAATCAAGGACATGCTTCAGAAATTCACATAAAGCACCCCCTTAAGCAAACACAGAGTTTAGAGGTAGAGTTGAGGTTGCTTACCGTTAAGGTTGCTCAGATGAAGCTCTCACTACCGAGAGGTTGCTCTCAAGCTCTCACCCGCTAAATGGTTGATGAGGGGGACAAACCTGACTTTCAATGTTAATTACTTAGAATTCAATATTAATTACAGAAACATAACTTATAAATTCAATATTAATTACTTAGAAATCAACAAAAAATGGAATAATTACCTGACTTCCAAAGCAATGCCATTGGCCTGACATACAACCCTTGTAAGTTAGGCAAATGCATAAATTAAACTTAAAAAGGAACACAAAAATTACAAAAGTAAAACCAAAACTGAAATTGGCCCATCTTCGGTCATCAAGTCCACAAAATTGGCATTTTTGCATGTAATAGGCTGAATATTAAAGAAACAATACAATGATAAGAACTAAAGGCAGTCTTATGATATACGATATTTGCTTAGCAAAAAATAAAGAAGTAAAGAAGGGAAAAGAAATGCAGATCAACTGCTGGGCCATCCCCAAAACAAAAGAAATGCAGATCACATGGAATTTGATCCCAATAAATGCATATCAATGTTTATTTTTTTGTTTTGTTATTTTTTTAAAAAATATTTTTTACATGATATTTGCAGCATTCTGCTATGCCAAAGAGCAGACTTCACAACACATTCTCCTCGCATATATGAAATAATGTTCTTGCAACATAAAATTGGGAACTATAAGGGTTCCTTTAAATTGACTCTAAAGAAGTAGCATGAGGTTACATCATTATTAAGTCAATAGCATTTTTTTCATGAGCAGTTCTACTCATTAAGCTAGACCTAATTTCAGAGGATGCCAAACCTTGAAGTGAACGTTGGTTAGTGTACTTTCCAAATGGATTACTCTTCAACTGATCTTTTCTTGATTTCTACCGAATCATGAAAACGACACAATGTGGAGAAACATTTTTAAAATGGGAAAGTCTTTGCAAGATGTTTTATTTGGAAGACATCACAATATTAACATTTTGCAGATGTTTCATTTTTGCTCACTATTCTTGATAATAAAAAAGTGCCACCACATTTAAACAAAAGCCAAAAAACTGAAAACTCAATGTACATGAGAGGCAGAAAACAGCAATGTGGAGGTTTCTTCTCTGAGGTTTTTTACCTTTCCATGTAATAGCTTAAAGCTCTGAACCTTTTTTTTCTCGTAAGCTCAAAGCAATCCATGGAACAATAGCAATCCATGACCGGAGTGCAACGACCCCGACCCAAAATGCCTCATATCCATGGTAAAGAAATAATCCAAAATGGAAGATATGATCTCTTCATCAATGCCTCTTCCAGTATTGCAAGTTCTCTGCAAACAAACAGTATCTCACTAAAACACAAATCGATTGCAAGCTAGAGTTAAGGTGGTCAAATAGGAGCATTATTGATTCTAATTGCAACCCCAAATCTCACTGAATTACAAACCGAATTTTTTATTCAACTCAGCAAATTACATTTTTTTCCTTTTTTGGTATGATTGATTTTCATTGTGGCATATGCAATAAATTATTCATTTTGGGGTTTCCATGAATTTTTCATTCATAATTCAATCCATACATGAGCTGCACAACCAAAAAACATGTGTAAAATTGATGTTGAAAGCTACAAATAAAATTGTGCAGTAGGAATGAGTGGATTTTTCAACAAATTGCAAAATTTTTGTTAAGCATCACATTCATGAAAAACCTACAATACTTAATCTAAGTACTTTGAAAATATCACAAAATTGCATGAGTTTCTTATCAACCATAGCAAGATGGAGTTTTTATGTAATTATACATTTAATCTCTTGATGTAGATGTAAAATTGAGTCCCAATTCTAAGCATCATTGGAGAAATTTGATAACAAAATTATGACCAATACTATGTTATAGCTTATTGCTATGCATTTATTAGCATGATAGCTAAAATATAACGCATACCATTAATATATGAGGTATTCCCAGAATATCTTCCTTAACTAACTTGGTTGCAATTTCCCCCTCTGTTGCATTTTTGCCACGGTTAACTAATACCCTCAAAAGAACACCACTTGTGCATAACATAACTGATGATTATCTCCCACCTTTAGATTCCAACTGTATAAGAAAATATGAAGAGAAATGTTGGATTATATAGACGTTATATGCAAAATGCAGAGAAATATCTAGATATATGACTCTAAATAATGTCTATACTTGTTGTATTGGCTTCCTCCCTCTCAAAACCCTATTGCTTTCATGACACTTGATGCAAGGTGGACAATTTATTAAATTCAACATAAGGTGTAAGAGGGATAGACTGAGTTCAATCTATTACTATTACTGCTCATATAATAACAAATTGAAACCCATATTGTAAAGCAACGTGCTGTAGGGTAGATGGTGCACATAAATTAACTCCTTCTATTAATAAAGAATATTAAGCATAAACTATTGGGAACTTCATTCAACCAAATTTAACCGTGTAGGAAACTGGCCGTTTGGTTCACGCGATTCGAGTTTTAGATTGTTGTCAGATCTCCTTGTTGACAACTTCCTGTTTCTGCTAGAAGACTCATCTGTATCAGTCACTAAACAAAGACAACTCCATCATACACAGTTATAACAAAGCATCAATTACCTCTTAGTGTCTTCTTCTGCCTCTACTTTATGAGTGAGAATAGTTGAAGGTTCTGACTTAACAGAGCAGTCTTCATTCATTGGTTCACTTATCGTCGGGCAAGCTGGAATTTCAGTATGCATTATCTCATGCAAATCGGTTTTAGATTCACATGGTTCCAATGTCAGGTTTTGAGGTCTTCTTCTCGAAGACTTCCTCCTGCTTCAAGGGTATGCGTATTAGGACAATACTAAAATTGTGACCGCTTAACAATCGTAACATCAATTTAAAAAATTATATACACCGTCGCTAAACAAACATCGGAACCACCGTATCTGTTGATATTAGGAAATATGAGTTACCTTCTATTATATTTTTTGTGGCTTTTATTATGTGATTCACAGAAGCTGAAGCTTTGTCCTTGTCAGGTAGGGTTTCGGTTGGAAGTTCACTTATCACGGAGCTAGTAGGAATTTTTGCATCGAGAATCTCATTTAAAGTATCTTTAGATTAATGTGCTTCAGATGCCAGGTTCTCGGATCTCCTTCTTGAAGACTTCCTGCTTCAAGGGTATATGCATTAGGACAATACTAAAATTGTGCCGTCTTAACAATCATAACATCAATTAAAACAATTATACACACCGGTCACTAAAAAACATGAGCCATAGTATCTGTTAATATTAGGAAATATGAGTTACCTTCTATTATCTTTTTCCGTGGCTTTTATTATGTGATTCACGGAAGCTGTAGCTTTGTCCGCGTCAGGTAGGGTTTCGTTTGGAAGTTCACGTATCATAGAGCAAGGAGGAATTTTGGCATCAAGAATCTCATATGAAGTATCTTTAGATTCATGTACTTCAGATGCCAGGTTCTCAGATCTCCTTCTTGAAGACTTTCTGCTTCAGAATCCAAATGAATTAGACAATTCTACACTGTTGGTGCTTCAACAACAATAAGATAAAAAGACTGACATTCCTAATGGCATCAGTTTCCCTTGTTTTCACTTGATGGGTCATGTCAGCTACATCACCAAAGTTTATGATAAGATAACATCAAAATTGATTAGATGAGATTAAATTTTTCTTCAAACTTCAAACTTTACCTCTAATTCGTTACCGAGATTCTGTTTTTTTGTTATGGTTTTTTCTTTTTCTTATTAGTCTTCAATGTCTTCTACTTGATAGATCTAAATAATTCAAAATGTAAGATCAAAGTTTAAGACAGGATAAGATCAAAATATCAAACAATAAACAAAAGAAATTATTAGTTCCTACCAGTAACCTAAATTTTAATTTAACAACCAACATTGTGTTTTGTAGCATAGTAGCAACAGTGAGTGTGCTGATTTTAACATAATTCACACAAAAAACTCCCTAGCAATATAAACTAAACAAACAAAGTTAATATATAGTTCAAATGCAGCTCAAATCTTAATAGCATTCATGAAAAAAAAAGTAGTTCCTCTGAGATCACTAAGTTATTTGGTTAAAAGGTGCGAAATGGAACATTTACCCAATTAGTAGTTCTATAAACAACAAAAAAAATGACAGTTTTAATAACAACAATAGCTACTACAGAAATTTGAAAATGCAAACTACTGATTAATTTGATAGAAGTAGAAAGCAATTCAAAATGGTAGAGTCCTAATAAAGAATTTCCAATTGTTATTATGTGACAACTTTTCAAGTGACTTTGTAGGTTCCGATATTTTCTTTGTGAGATGACCTTATAAGTTTACTGTCGATTTGTAATCGCAAGTGAATAATAGTTATCATATGTCGTATTGCTAAAGGTTTATCTGTCTAAAACTATTCAGCACACATATACCATCTTTGTTACATTCCAAGCACACATATACCATCTTTGTTACATTCTAGACATGTTCTGTGTTGGAGTCTAGCAATATAGTCCAATACACTGTGCATAATGCCAAATATTTAGTTTATAAGAATAGACTTGTTGCACTTGTGTTAACTTCTCTTCAAAATAAATGTATATACATCTTTAGTTTATAGGAATTTGATGTCCAGAATTTGATGAAACCCAAAATTTGATGAATTTGAACATTGCAACTTGCAGTTCAAAATAAACCACAGTGAAACTTAATTGTGTTGATATTTTGGAGGAGAACGTCAAGGTCTTAAACTCGAAAACCCCTATACTTTATCAAAGAATAATTGAAAAGTACATGACACATGCTAGATCCTAAACAAAGTAGGAAATGAACAGAGTATCAGACTATTACATAACTAATTTGCAATTGAAGTCAAAAAATTGTTTAGTCTCTGTTTCCTTTTCGTCAAATGTTTAGCAATGTTTAGCAGGGTTTGACTGATTGTAAGTTTCAAATATAATGTAAAGGTAATTAGAATTATGTGATTCACAGTTAAAATTACATAATAAAAGCTGCAGCTTCACAGTTAAAATTTAGGTCCAATGTTTAATTCTAATTAC
>CM061142.1:313572455-313597455 GCA_030789695.1 Scilla litardierei | reverse complement strand
AACAGAGGTAGATCCGAAGCCAACAGAGGTAAATCCGAAAGTCCCAGAGAAATCTGAAAACCTTACGAGCAAACCCAGAAGTCTAAGAGCAAAACCGAAAACTCCAAAAGCAAAACCGAACCCTATGAACAAGCCAAAGGCCACAAAATTAGAATAGAAAGACCAGAAGTAAAAAATCGAAAGCTTCGAAGAGAGAGAATTTTCGCATGGCAAAACCCCTAAAACCATCTCGTATAAATAGAAGGGGATAAGGGTAGTAGAGGAAGACTTATCGCGTGTAATCGGGGATTCGAAATCGAAGAGATTTCCTTGCGGAATTGTCGCAAGTCTAAGGATAAGACTAGGGTTTTGAAAACCCTAACAACCAGCTGTCGCCGCTCGTCAAGAGAAGGGGAACAAAAAGAGGAGCGGGGCTTGGGGCTTGGGCTCGCCGCGGCGAGCAAAGGAGAGAAAAGGCACGGCGCTGGGCTCGTTCGAGAGAGAGAGAGAGAGTGAGAGAGAGAGAGAGAGAGATGTGAGTGGGTTTTTAATAAAGGGTAATGGGTTATGTGGGCTTGGGCCTAAAAAAAGAAGAAGAAAGAGAAAAAATGCTCAAGTTTTTTATAGAAACGGGCCATTACACCTTATACACCTTCAAAGAAATTCTGTTCTCTGAATTTGAAGAAAAATACAAATCGGTGAAAATGTACGGATATCGCTCCTTCATCTCCTCCGCTTGCACCCATGTAGCCTCTCCTGGCGAGTCACGATTGTTTCTGAGAGTCCTCTATCGCCAGGATTTCAGGTATCGGCCGATACCATTAGGTATCGGCTGTATCGTATCGGTATCGGCAGTTGACGATACCGAAACCAAGGGTTAGTTTCAGTATCGGCCGATACTGAATAGTATCGGTCAGTTTTGACCAATACCTACCGAAACTGACCGATACCGGTCGAAACTGACCGATACCATTTAGTACCGGTCGAAAACGAAGGAAGAAGAATGTATAATTAAATAAAAATTCTCTAAAAACCCCAAAAGATTTCGTGACTCAATAACTTGCATAGAAAGCTTGGTTAAAAGAGAGGAGAAAACCCTAGGGCTTTGGCTTGAAAATGATGAATAATTAGACGAAGAAGAGGCAGAACCAAGAAAAAATTGCTGAAAAAAGAAGAAAAGGTACAAAAGGAATATGATGAAAATATTGGACTCGCCTCATCGCGTCACCGCCTCGTCGAACCCGCCTCGACCATCTAGCATGAGGGTGAGAGAGCAAAGAGAGAGAGAGAGGCCCGAGTCGCCTTTCAGTAGATGCGGCGTTCTTTAAAAAGGCAAAGTTGTAAATAAGTGGTATGTGCATAAAACAGTCAGTGCGCATATCAAGTGGATATTTTGTGGACCCATGTAAATAAGTGGTATGTGCACAGAGCAAAATGGTGGGTGAGGAAAGCAACGCCCAGCGATTTTTTTGGCAAACTTGTAAATAAGTGGTATGTGCGCAAGGTAAAACGGTGGGTGCGCAAGGCAAACTTTAGGATCTATTCATTTATCTAATATTTAGTATTAAGTACCAAACTTTAGGTATTTAGTATTTGATATGATTACGAACTCAAATTTAGTTTATCTATTTAGTATTTAATAGTATATGATTAATATTTTAGTTTGTTAAGTATTTAATAGTATTTGATAGGTTTAGATTCAAAAACCTCCGAAACCATCACTGTGTGTATATAGTATATATACATATTTAAAGTATCTCCGAAACCGAAACCGATACCCGAAAAAAACTGCCGAAACTAGCGATACCGACGAAACAGAAACTTGCTTCCGAAACCGCCGAAACGGGCGATACCGGTACCGAAACCTAAATTTTGGGCAGAACGATACCCAGACCGAAACCAAGACCTAAAACCTTGCTATCGACGATCAATAATCGCTACCGGATGCTGTTCATAGCTTAAGTCGGGTCGCACTGTGATCTCTGAGTGATCGACCACGTGAGTCGGGTCTCCCACATAGTTTCGCAGCTGCGATATGTGGAACACATTATGCACTCATTTTAGAGATGGATGCAGTGAAAGTTTGTATGCCATCTCGCACACACGCTCGAGTATGTTGAAAGACCGAATATACCGTGGGCTAAGTTTTCCTTTGCGACCAAAACGAATCATTCATCTGTTGGGTGAAATCTTCAGAAATACGTGATCTCCGGGCTGAAATTCCAAATGTCGTCTTTTTGAGTCTGTCAAGTGCTTATATCGATCATGTGCCACCTGTAATCTTTACCTGATGGTTCGTACCACGTCTAATGCTTTCACAATCATCTCGGGTCCAACCAATTCTCGGTCCCCGATGTCGTCCCAGCTCAAGGGCGACCGACACTTTCTTCCATATAAAACAATAAATGGCATCATCCCAATACTCGACTGGTGATTGTTATTATAAGCAAATTCTACAAGATGGAGATAGTCTTCCAACGACCCCCTTAAAATCCAACATGCATGCCCGAAGCGTGTTCTCCAAAATATGGATAGCACGCTCTGACTGCCAGCCTATCTGTGGGTGGTACGATGTGCTGAACTTCAATTATGTACCCAACTTCTCCTGTAGACTCTTCCAGAAGGGTGATGTAAACTGGGCATCCCTATCTGAAACTATACTCATTGGGACCTCGTGTTGTTTCACAATTTTCTCCATGTACCTCTTGGCGAGAGTCTCTGTGGAATGTCCAACCCTGAAGGGAATGAAATAATTCCACTTGGTTAATCGATTAACGATCACCCAAACGGCATCATGTTGTTTTTTGCTCTTTGGAAGTCCTGTCACGAAGTCCATCGTGATATATTGCCACTTCCACTCAGGGATGGGGAGAGGCTGTAACAAACCGGCAACGCGGTGATGTTCAGCCGTCACCTGCTGACATACCATGCATCTGGCCACACTTCATGACATGCTTCTCTTCATTCCATGCCACCAATAATTTCGTCGTAGATCTTGTTACATCTTGGTGCCTCCTAGATGGATGGAGTACAGGGAACTGTGTGCTTCCTTTAATAACTCTTCTCTGACATCTCCTGAAGGTATGCATATTCTGCTGCCATATCTTAGGGATCCATCTGCGTGTATCTGAAATTTTGGTCTCTGTCCCGCAAATGCCATGTTCTTGATCCGCTGAAGCTCTGCATTTGCTGCTTGAGCGGCCTTAATCATGTCTACGAGCGTCGACTGTATCTCCATGTTCATCAATGACGATGTCAAACCGGATAACACCACATCTATTTCCATTTCATAGATCTCCTGTTATAGCCACCACTGCGTCGTAAGCGTCATCACTCCTGGAAGCCGGCTTAAAGCAGCAGGTACCATATTGACCTTCCCAGAATGGTACTGAATGTCAATGTTATAATCCTTCATGAGCTCGATCCATCACCATTGTCGCTGGTTCAGCTCCTTCTACCTGAATATGTATGTTAAGCTCTTATGATCTGTATATACCTTCACGCACTCCCCAAGTAGAAAGTGTCTCCAGATCTTTAATGCAAATACTATTGCCGCTAACTCAAGATCATGAATCGTGATTCTTCAATTGCCACGAAGCATTTGCGACAATGCATCTGTGCTGATGAAGAACACACCCAAGACCTTTGCCAGACGCGTCGCAAAACACCTCAAAGTCTCCCATCCGATCTGAAATGACCAATATCGGCGATGTCGTCAATCGTTTCTTCAATTCTTGAAAAGCATCGTTACAAGCCTTTGACCACACATACATTACATCCTTCCTTGTCAACCTGGTCATGGGCTCTGTGATCCTCGAGAAATCCTTGATAAACCTTTTGTAGTAACCAGCTAGTCCCAAGAAACTTCGAATCTCTGATACTGTCTTCAGGACCTGTCAATTTTGAACTGCTGCAACCTTTTCTGCTGCAACCTTATTCAAGTATGAATAGGACTTGGTCTAACCCTCTCTTTAATTGATTTAATCAAATCCCTTTGGGCCCAAATTGACTTCATCTCTTCTCCTCATTGGACTAAGTCCAATAGTGCTAAGAGAATAACAATCCCTCTCTCTCGAATAATGCTATATGAATAGCAAGTCCTCCATCTCATTGACTTCGTTGGGGTATTTACGTCATCGCCATCACTGAAACACACTAAGCACACACATTAAATAGCGATACACGTTTGTCATCATCAAACTAAGATCCTAGATTGTTGCTTCCAACAACTTGTGCATTAGTCTAGGCTGGGGCAGCTGGTCTATGTCCCCTATGCGGGCAGTCTCTTCCAGCGTGATCTTTGGTACCATAGACCAGGCACAAGTTTAGATAAAGCTGGCATTCTGGTTTGATGTGACCCAGCATGTTGCAATAGTGGCAGATAGGAGTGGGTCGACGTGGTTGCTGGGTGGTGCAGGCCTCTTAAATTATGTCTGCTGCATAGGCCTGTGGAGCTGCCTATCGGGAGCATGGGACTGTCTATGATGCCTTGCAGAAACTGTCGAGGATAGAGGTGGTCGTCATGGAGCAGCCACCTGGCGCTCTCGTGCTCGTTTCTGCTGTACATATTCGTACTCTCGAGCCATAGAGAGTACGTCAGCATGGGTTTTCAGTTTGAAACCAACCAGCTTATCACGGATATCGATGTCTATGTCATTCTGGAATCTCTTAGCTCGGGCCTGTGGAGTGGACAACATGTCATTGGCAAACTTGTTGAGCTTAGAAAACTCGACATCGTATTCTTCCACAGTCATGGACCCTTGCTTCATTTCTATAAATTTTTCCTCGAGCTCCATCTGCACCTCAGGTGAAAAGAATTTGGCATTGAATTCCTCCTTAAATGTAGCCCAAGAGATCGGCTGTGGTAAACGGTCCTCTGCAGAATCCCACCATAACCCGGCCTCCTTGGTCAGCTGCAGCTTTGTCATATCTACACAGGAATTCGCAGGAGCTCGTACAACCTTCAGCATGTCAGTAATGGAGCGCAGCCATTCCTCTGCAGCTAGAAGGTCCTCCCGTCCAGTGAAGATCGATGGGCGTAGTGATCGAAACTGTTGTAATCCCCCTTCTTGCATGGGTTCTTGCCGCATGGGTTCCTGCCGTATGGCTTAAACCATTTCTCGTTGTGCTCGATCAAATATCTGGTGCATCATCGGAGGCTATACAGTATCAGTGTTGTCATCATTGCTAACGATGTTTGCATTGGGGTCAGCGTCATGATTGATATTGTCGATATTCCCATCAATGATCTGGTTGGCGACATTATTATTGGTGATGGGAATTTCACCATTAGTAACAAGGTTTTCATTGTTGGCAATTGGGACAATCCCATTTCCATTGCCCAAGTTCCTCGTCATCTCTGCGTCGACAGTAGCAGGATTGGTTCCAGGCTTCCAGCGGTGGTACGTGCACGTCGGTTAAAAACCTTCGACATTCAGTAATTCAAAGATGGTTGTCAATTTATAATTTGAGCATTTTATTAATATTTCTTGTTTATCATATACTGTTCACGAGGTGGTTTCGCGGACCTGCATAGGCCACCACTTCTAATGCCCCAAACACGGGTGCCGCCACACTTTCAATAGTTTGGTAGGTCTTGCAGTTATCAGTGAAGTCAATACAGTAATAAACAAAAAATATTTATAAAGGAAAAGAAATACTCATTTTATTTCAACCTTGAAAAGAATTACATTGCATATGCAGGAAAAGAAACATCACTCATAATACTGAAAGAAATTAACTAAACGGAAGATAAGGATCTAGCATTAAACAAAGAGAAATAATGTTGTAACTTATAAAAGGATGTCACGATGTGCAACATGAAGTCCACCTTGGATCATGGGGCGCTACCCCCGGCCAAGTATAAAGGTCAACTGTAACGAGAACTCAGGATCTATAAAAGGACATCCTCCCAGATATGGGCTATAAGCATGACTTCAATCGCTTCCGCACCCTCTTAATTATTAGCTTCCCCAAACCCGTGATGTCGGTGTAGTTGTTCTAGTTCTAGGGTGTCAAGTATCATATTCATGACTCTGATCCCCAAATTACATAATTAGATAGTTATGCAAACTATGTTCAGAATTGTTATGTCTTGTGCAAATAACAGGTGTACCAATATCATTGTATATTCGCATTGCATAACTTCTAATCATGTAATTTAGTATAAGCAACGCCTCAAACTTACAATCTTTCACATGTCCAATCTCATAAGCAGAGACATAATATTTTAACACTTAAAGTTAACAATTTCAGAAAATCATAATTAGAGCACATGATTTATAAACAATAAAGGAAAGAACGAAAGAACAAGAAAAGTTATGGGGAAAAGGACTCGATGGATCAGATTCATGTTTTGGCACCATTATTGGGTTGTGGTTTACCTGCCTAGAGGGGTTGCTCGGACCAACGATTGCATAAAAGAAGAATACCAATGTAGGAAGAAATCATTGTAGTAAAAGGTATGCAGAATTCCAACTATACGACTGAACAAATACATCAATGAAACAACAACAAACAGAGCTCAAAACAGTCAAGCAAACTGAACACAAATCAACAAGCACACGAGTCACAAATCGGCAAGCAAACATGTCCTCAAACTTCCATGCAACAGACCCGAATCAACAATACAAACAGTCCCAATTTTCAACATGCAGGCAGCCTCATTTTCAGCATGCAAACTATCTAAAATTCAGTAAGCAAAAGAACACAAAACTACATGCAGAAGGGACCCAAATAACTGTAGGCAACAGGACACAGACTGTAGTCATACGGGGCCAAATCCAGCAAGCGCACGGGCAAGAGACAGCAGGTAAAAAACAGCAAGCAACGTGACTGAAACAACAAGCAAGCAAAAACACCCAAGAAGAGATCGACTAACCACAATAATCATCTAACCAACCACCCACAGCCAAGCCATCCACCTTGGCGGCCAACCACAGCCAAATGTTTAACACAATAATCCAACACGAAGAGATCGAACGTCGGCACACACTGTAAATCTAGGGTGAGGTGCCAAATAGTTTCATGGAGTAATCCTCTTTAAAATGCATGAATCATCACATCCATCTCTGAAAACAAATAATAAAAAGTTTAATAGGGATCGAATCTACCTTCACTGAATTTGCGAAAGAAAAATAAGAGATCTGAAACCAAAAGAGGTAAATCCGAAAGTCCCCGAGGAATCCGAAAACCTTACGAGCAAATCCAGAAGTCTAAGAGCAAAACCGAAAACCCCAAAAGCAAAACCGAACCCTAGGAGCAAGCCGAAGCCCCCAAAATTAGCATCGAAATACCAGAAGTAAAAATCGAAAGCTTCAAAGAGAGAGATAATTTTTGCATGGCAAAAACCCTAAAACCATCTCGTATAAATAGAAGGGGAGAAGGGTAGAAGAGGAAGACTTATCGCGTGTAATCGGGGATTCGAAATCGACGAGATTTCCTTGCGGAAGTGTCACGCATCTAAGGATAAGACTGGGTTTTTGAAAACACAAACAACCCGCCGTCACCGCTCGTCGAGAGAAGATGAACGAAAAGAGGAGCGGGGCTTTAGGTTTGGGTTTGGACTTGCCGCTACGAGCGAAGGAGAGAAAAAGGCACGGCGCTGGGCTCGTGCGAGAGAGATAGAGATATAGATGTGAGTGGGTTTTTAATAAATGGTAATTGGTTACGTGGGCTTGGGCCTCAAAAACAAAGAAGATGAAAGAGAGAAAAATGCTTAGGTTTTTTTATAGATACGGGCCATTACAAAGCTTTTCAGGCATAACTTTTAGTACTCCTCCAAGATCAATTAGATCTCATTAGGGACCTCCTCCTCATCGGTTGCGCCTTTCTTCATCTTCACTGCAGCGACAAAGGTCGGTTCATTCCTTCGAACCCCTTTGGAGAGTTGGATAGCCGAGAGGATCTTTCTTGACAAGGCTTCCTCTATTTGTATTGGAATCGTGCAAGCCTTCTCCTTAAGGAAGCACATTGTGTTGGCATACGGAACCAACGCAGCCTTCATCCAGTCCAAAAACTCTAAGCCAATGACCATATTGAAATCATCCATCACGATCACCGTCATGTCCATCGGCCCCTACCATTCTCACATCTTCACTTGAATTTTCCATGCCATGCCGACGATAGTAGTATGTTCCGAGTTGATCTTGATGATCCATTTCTCCTTGGTCACCGTGAGACCCAAATCTATAGCCACACTACCAGAAATCAAGAAGTGGAAAGCACCGGTATCAAGGATGGCTTTGAAAGTCTTACACACGATCACCGTCTCTATGAACATTAGCCATCGTGGCCCTTCATCCACTTTAGCATGAATGGCGTTGAGTAGCTGTAGCAAGTTCATCCTCATCTCCTTTTGTTGATTCTCTTTTTTCTTTTCTATGAGGGTCGCAAGATTAACCCTCTTTAGACATTCTCGAGCTTTGTGTGGACCTTTGCAGAAGTAGCATTGAAGTTTCATTGGACGATCCTCCTTAGTTCCCTCAATAGATTTGCCATTCCATTATCTTGGCTTAGGTTGGAAGTCTCTAGACTGTTTCTCTCTCTTCCCCGCCGTTGCCATGATTCACCTTCTTCTCCGTTGGCTTGACGGAGTCCATTCTCTCTCTTCCCCGCCGTTGCCATGATTCACCTTCTTCTCCGTTGGCTTGACGGAGTCCATCTTCCTGAACTCAATCAAAAACTCCGCCACGACCATAGCTTGGGCGACGGTCTATACACCCCGCCTTTGAAGCTCCATCTTGGCCCACCCGGCGAGGCCATCCATGAAAGCGAAGAATGAATCATTCTCGCTCACGTTGGAAATCTCAAGAAGTAGCTCTGAAAATTCTTTCACGTAATCACGAATAGAGCCTTTCTGAATGAGGCGGTGAAGCTTACCTCGCGCTTTATTCTCTGCATTATCGCGATAGAATTACTTCTTGAATTCCATCTTGAACTCTTCACATGTATTGATGGTGTGCGTTCCCTTCTTCATATCGTCGCTCCGTCTACGCCACCATATCAAAACAACATCTTGGAGGTAGAGATGGGCCGTGAGGAGCTTGGATTCATTGTCCTTGATCCTCATGGCATCACAGTATTTCTCCATATTTCACAGGAAGTTATCAATTTCACGAGCATTCTGCGTACCTCTGTAAGGCTTTGGTTTAGTAACGTCCACCTTTGGTAAGAATGGATGGCTGACGATTGCTCCACTTGTCCATGCCATCTTTTTATTGATTGAACTCTCCCCTGAGTTCGTACAACTTCTTCATGAGCGCCTCCACTTGAGCCTCTAGGGTAGCATTCATTTGTCCAAGAGAACGTCCCTCTTCTGGAGCATGTCGACGGTCGAGTTCAAGACCGTTAGCATCTCCTCCCAAAGCTTGTCCATCCCGGACCTCAGCTCCTCGATGCATTCCTCCATGGCCTTGAACTGATCCTTCGCCTCTGTCACAGTAAGCTTTGTCTTACCCAACCCTTCCTCGAACACCGACATGATGTCTCTGGACTTATCCTTACGAGGCGGCCTAGTGATGCCATTTGCCATCCCAGAGTTGTCAACAACTGGATTCTCGCTAGTCGATATTCTCTTACCCGACCCGCAGCTCTGATACCAACTGCCATAGGTGGATTATTTAGCTACTTGACTATCCCAATCCCGTGCGGCACTTAGCTCACAAATCCTCTTAGAATGGCTAAATCAGTCTTTGCTCGAACACTCACACTCACAAAGAACTCAAGAGAACTCGAGAGAGAGCTTGGAAGAGGAGAATGTATTTGGTTCTATTACTTGTAACTCTTGATGGATACAAATAACCTCTCATTACCTCTATTTATAGGTGATGTCTTCTTACAATCAATGGTAGAGATTAGGCTTCTAGAGTCTTTCATGATTCAATGGCTAACGAAGAGCCTTTAGAACATTTTCCCTTATTCTACAGTAAGTTCCGTCTTTAAAGAATATACATGAATGTCTAAGAACATTCTAAATACAATATTTACAAGAGTACCACTAGAAACTCTCTAGAGAATGTCATCGTATATGCCAAATAAACGCCAACTAGGCGATGACGTGGTGTCTGTGACACTGATCAGGATATGAGGAGACTCTAGTTTACGAGAAGTCCGAGTTTACGACGCTGGACATGGACTTTTGAGATATTAGGTCATGAGTGGCTTCTTTATGTATTTCTTTTCCGTATTTGAGATTATTGTATCTTTCATATTGTATCGACTTTTGTACTCATGTTTGTAAGCTATAAGAGTATTTTGGCACATGGTTTGCTTCTTGTGTATCTTGTTTTCACTGGTTACCTACAGAACCTGCTTTGCTTGCTTAAACAATCATGTTTCTAGTTTGCGGGGTGTGACTGGTCATTTCATTCTAATAGATATTGATAAATTTCCTAACCTGGACGTAAATGGCTGGGGTTGCCAATCCCGATCATTTTGATCTCAAATGGTCGGGGTCTGGTTGATTTGTAATCTCTTGCTTAACCGAGTGACGAGAAGTCGGTCAGTTTTTCCAATTAAATTTAAATTTAGTCAATTTTTTAAATTATTTTTAATTTTTGGTTTATTTTGAAATTTTGCCCATCCAATTAATCCTACAAACGAAAAAAATTAGCCATTCATGTACAAGATACAAGTAGGGAATTTAACTTCATCTTTGACCAGTAATAAAATACATTTCTAACTTTGATAGCATATTTCATTAATAAAATTAATGAGACTTCTGAAACAGGACATGAATGCTCGTAATAGCAAACTCTTCAGAAAACCACGATGTAGCAAACTCACATGGTATAACTGCAATTCATAGTTTATTAAGGTTTAATCATGGAACAAGAATCAAATCCTTCAATCTTTATGCTTTCAATTAGCTTTTCTTTTAGCGTAGTGAAGCTGGAAGTGAATATTTATTGGAAGCATTACGATAGAATTCATTGACGCAATAACGAAATAAAAACATGGTCCAATTTTGATTTCTCAGCTTGCAATATTAGGTAGTCCGCTACACTTATTTTGCTTAATGTCAATGTTCATGATTACATTTATATATCAGTACAAAACTAAGTTTAAAATTTTAAGAATTTTCAGTACAATGCTAAGGACAAGGACTCCCCTCCCAAACGCGCACAGCTTGGGAAGAAAAAAGCACCACTGCATGCACACGCAGGCAGGGGCGTAACTATGTGGGAGGTGCCCTGGGCAGCTGCCCAGGGTAAGATAATATAAAGTTTATAATTATGTTGTACTAACGTTACCTCTTCATAGCCCATTGGCAGAGTCGTTTCGATTTTAGACTACAGGTTCTGGGTTCAACCCCTATCAAAGCCATTTTACAACATTTTTTACATATTTTGCACACAATAAGCATTCATTTTTTAAAAAAACTCATGCATTATAACCATTTCTTTATAGCCCAATGTTTAAGGCATTGGTTTATGTGGATCATTGGCTATGTGTTGGATTCCAAGTGTAGAAATTCTTTATTTCTAACATATTTTTACATACAATAATTATTATGAATTTACCGTAAAAAAGTTTGTATATTACATTTGATTTTATAAAAAATTTACCGTAAATAATTATTTTTGTTTTGGCATTTTTATAAAAAATATTCTTTACATTATCTATATTTTCGACCAGGGCAAAAAAAATTTCTGGTTACGCCACTGCACGCAGGCACATACACAAAACAAGGAAATAGAATGAGGAAATAAAATCTCTAACACCCATCCCACCTTATTTGTATAGATATAGCATGTTTCATAATGCAAAATAACTATATATATTATAAATTATCATAAATTGACAAAAAGCCAATTATGAAGCTGTGATAAAAATGTGCATCAGGAATGATTCAGGAAAAGAATATTTGCTGCATATATGGCTTAATAAGCATTAGATAACATCAGCCGAAAACTATGTAGAATAAATCTGATCATATCCCCCGATGGAGAAAATCATAATTTCCACTATTTGGATGTTAATAAAGACTTACATGTTTCATTTCTTCAAGGCTGATTGAGCCATTTTTATCAGCATCAATTGCATCAAACTGATCGCGGAGATCAGCTAGCTCCTCCACATTAAGTGTACTGGCAAGTGCCTGCATGGAAATGGATTTATTACATATTCTACATAAGCCAGATGTATCACAACTAAGACATAATAGTTTTTAAATATTTCACAGAAATGCTTGTTTACCCGAAGTGCAAACTGCTTGAAACGGCTGTACTTCACAAATTGACGCATGTTTGATAGCACAGATATATCTAATGGTATTTCCGACGCTTCTCCCCCTTCTCTCACCCAGGGATGTGCTGCAAAGATATGCATATCCAAAGGATTTCACATATCACTCAATGGGAGATATGTGATAAGAAGCATAAGGTGACAGATTACAAATTAATCAGCTCTGTTTAAGTCCCATATAAAAAGTAAATGAAATGATATAGGAAGATATTAGTCCCTCAAGTCATTTAAGTAGCATCATATGCCTTCCAACTGGATGACCTGACAGATACTTATAATACTTCATCAACTCTAATTGAGGATGATGTTAGAACTGTTCTGCCAAACAGTTTGCCCCTCAGTCACTTGCCATGATTACATTTTACATTTTCTCTTTGAAAGGTGAAAATGGTGGATTTTAAAATGAAAAAATAAGTTAGAATTTATAAGAAAATGATATTAAGTATTTCAACAGAGATGGAAAGGGGACTGACTGCTAGGGGTGGCAATTCGGGCCGGTCCGGTCTTATCGGGCCGTGCCGGCCCGGTCCGGTTTTCTTAAAGGACTGGGCCGGCCCGGCCCGATAAGACTTCGGGCCATTTCGGAAAGGCCTGGGCACGGTCCGATAAAAATTCGGGCCGCCCGGCCCGGTCCGATAGGGTTGAATAAATTATGTATTGTGACAATATTTTATCATATTTTTAAACACAAACTTGTCTCATATGCTTAAAGATGCATCGAAATGGAGCACGAAAGAAGAGGATTAAGTGGGTTGCATAAGGTGATGTGTCCTGCATTGTTTTCATTTATTTGGCAAGATGAAGTAACATGTTTGATGGTTCTTTGTCTCTTCTCGGAAACTGAGATCGACCCCCAAGATCCGAAGACATCAAAGTTGGCGCTGACAGGAAGTTGTTAAAATTTATGATATTTGGACCTTAATCTGATAAGATTCATGACATTGGACTCAACACCATAAATGAATGCACATTACTGAAATCTTCTTTAGATTGGT
This sequence comes from Scilla litardierei, assembly GCA_030789695.1. Lineage (NCBI taxonomy): Eukaryota > Viridiplantae > Streptophyta > Magnoliopsida > Asparagales > Asparagaceae > Scilla > Scilla litardierei. The sequence continues at coordinate 313,584,235 of CM061142.1, read as the reverse complement.
GTGTGGTCAAATTGAAGTGAGGCGATCAAATGCTTTTCGTGCCGTGCCGTGCCGCCCATGGGCTGAAAAGCTTGGCCCGGGTCCGGTCCGAAAATGAACCGGGCCGGGCCGGCCCGGTCCGATAAGGATTTCGGGCCAAAATTGTTGGCCCAAGCACGGTCTTATCGGGCCGGGCCCGTGCCGGGCTATCGTGCCGGGCCGAAAATTGCCACCCCTACTGACTGCCAAGGTGATTGATGAAGGGGTAAAAATTGTCCGTGAGTCATTAATAGTTAATGAAATATTCTCAATATATGCACTTTACTCCAACGAAATAATTTGATGTGACTTGAATTATGCAAGGAAATAACATAAAAATATTAGAAGAAAAGGTATCGGTATGGAAATATGGCTAATAAAAGGGGTTGTATGGCTATGAAAAACATATGGTTTATTTATGTAAAATCCCAATACAAGAAATATTATCTTAGATGGACTGCATACCCTACACTTATACAAGGATCCAAAAGCAATACATACACAAAGCCTGAGCCGCAGTCAGCCTTGCACGAGGTTCCTTAACAAGTAACTTTTTAACAAAATCTTTGGCACTTTCACTGATGTTTGGCCAAGGCTTCCGACGAAAATCTGGCTTGTTTCTTAGAACCTGGCAATGAACACCATAAGAATGTTATAGTAACTCTGCTAGGACATGAAAAATGTCACAAAATTCACAGGTAAATAAATGCTGATACACCGAACTTGATGAATGAAACTATGAAAAGAAAAAAAATATGCTTCTATACAGATAGCTATTGCCAGGATTTCCTTGCATATACAACTATTTTCCAAGACCTTTTTGTAATTTAAATGAGTTTGATGCAGTAACTTAGTGTTACTTATTTGTAAATGATCTAGTGATGGTTAATCAGGCGGTGAAGATTTGGACGTGAAATTTGAAGTATAATGAAAACTTCTGATGGATGAATAATAGTTTTTTTGGTAATTAATAGATGAATAATGGTTTACCCTAAATAGTTCTGGCGTTATAGGAACATTGGTGAATTATATTCCATGTAACAAAACCACTGAACAAGGGGAATTGTTGAAGACTGTATATCTAATGCAGTGTGCCTGGATGTTAAGTACTCCCCTACTACCGCATTCCAAAAGCTCTTGCCCACGATATGCTTTGAGAATAACATAACACAGTAGCAATTGTTAATAAAGACATCAACCAACATCTCTTGGCAAAATTTGAGATTCTTCCATTATATTCATAAAACTCTCACAGCCACCCTTCTTAAGTCAATTTCTTCATCAAGGCTTAAATAGATGACTTCCTTGGAATGAAACAAAACTCACCAGGTATATGATTGTCGCTTGCCTTTCGCCCCATTAGCCTGAATGCATTATCATGGAATGCCTTTGATGAACTCTGTTAACTTTGTTCTACGGTGTGCCTCATGACTCTACTCATTATACCTTACAGGATAGTGTCTTTGTTATTACTCGTTGCCAGTTTGGAGGGAAATGTTGCTCAATCACTGGGATCTCAGCTTCAATATTCTCTGCATAAATTTGTTAATTAAGCCAATCTAAATCAACACCATTACCAACAGCTCTTGCCGACAGATAGTTGATCCTTAGAAAATTTGTGGTAAACCTCTAAATCTCCCATTAAAAAGGATTGAGCAGACATTTTTCTTTGTGATTTAAATAGGGGAAAGTAATAATTAAAGGACAATTTTCTCATAATATTAAATTTTGATAATAACATGTTAATTCCATAACGTCATACTGGACATACTAGGCAATATGCCATTATTGATGCTTGCAATTTTCAATGATGGTGCACGTCCACTAAGATTTCAGAGAAGTATCTTAAGGATTAGTTTGTACAAGTATAAGCCAGCAATTGCATGTCACAAGTAAACTACGTTTACGTTAGAAATTAATTTGATACAGACGCTATGACTTTGTATATGTCAGCATAAAAATTAATGAAACTAAGATCTATATCCAAATTCAAATTTTAACCAGGCACGGCTTAAGTTTGTTGCTCAGGTGCCACGACTAATCATGCAAAATAGGAGCATATCATGATTCATGCCACCGTCGCCACTGCAAACCCCCTCCATCATCGACATCCCCGTCGGCACCCTCCGCCAAAGTCTCTAACGACCACATCACCATCCAACGAAGCCATCTCACACCCGTCGCCTGTAGCAGCACCTTCACCCGCCGCTATCGCCCTCCACCAACTCCTTCCCCTCGACGACTTCCCCCACAGTTGATAGCACACACGCAGTCGACAAAATACCCCAGAAATGTCGTCTTCCACGTCGTCGACGATCACCAGCGCCTCAACGGGTGACGGACTAAGCCACCAACGCCACCAATAGCTCCACATTTGTCCGATGAACTCGCAAAAGGAAATTTGACGTGAAACAGTCGTCGTTTCAGCCGAATATCCACTTCGACGCCATCGATGCCGACGTGATACAGTGTCGGCTCGAGGATCGAGCCGACCCCGATCCTCAACCGAGCCATTGAGCTGAGCCGAACACAGAACCGAGCCAATCCTCTGAGCCGCACCGCGCAACGTCGATCTGCCTAAGCCGAGCCTAGCTTCGTTGACCGTTGACTAGAACCGCAACTACACAATGCAGCTTGCAATTTTTTGGTATTTTTCAGCCGAATTTCAGCTTATTTCAGTCGTATTTTCTACGTTATTTTGTGATTTTTCGAGCTTTTCGTACAAAATTTTCGGCACTAATCATCTGGATTAAAGTTCTACAAGTTCTAAAGGCCTTGCATGATATAACAAAGTCGATTTGCATTTCAAGTGACCTCTAATCTGATCAAATCATTAATTGTTTAATTCCAAAAAATTCATTTATTTGATTTTATTCAGATTAATCGATATCATTGGTATTGCATATTTTGTTGGTCTCGATTTGTGTTCTGCATTAGTCATATAGATTTAAACTCTAGAATCAAACATGAATAGTAATGCAATTTAAAGGCTAGAAAATAAATTTCAAAAGATGTATCAAGAATTAAAAGATGACATACATATTACAGAAGATCGCCTAGAAGCAATGGAAAATAAATTGACTATCGAACAAAATTTTGACATGAAATTTAAAGAAAAATATTTACCACCTACCATAGAAAACACCTACTAAAAAACTGAACGACTTAAGTAAGCATGACTGTTGAAGTTTCATTCTAAATATAATTTGAGATGCTACTTTACACTGTAGATAATGTGCAACAAACATATAACTTAGCCTTAAATTTAGAATCCATGAAAGCCTCCATAGACAAAAAGCCTGCTTTTAAAGACATGAAGCAACTTAAGCGGTTAAGTGATAATATGACTAAACCTGCAACTAATACCGCTAAAGAGATAAAAGAAAACGCTAAGATTGAAGAACCACCACCACCAATACCTTCTCAAGTGAATCCCACTTTCTTATAGCTAGGCTGTGACTTGGTTCCTAGTGCATGTCATGAGAATAGTGCATCTGATTTGAGTGATTCGTATCTCGAGACTGATGAAACTCTTGCAATTAACAATGATAGTCACAAGTCTGCTGCAGAATCAAATAGAAATTTACAAGAATTTGCAGCTATGGATGACGAGAAGATTAATGTTAGTTCAAAGAATTTCGTATTAGAACCAACGAAGAAGCTTTGCATACATCATACAGATTCTCAACGAGTTTTATTAAGTTACAATCCTGATGTGACTGAGTCAAGTATTTTACAGAAGCTTGAAAAGATTGAGCATATTGAGTTCGCCATCCCAAATTCTCCACATGCCAAGAATATCCTATATGCTTTCACCTCTTTTGCTATTTGGAAGAATTTTAATGTTCGGCTGCAGATCTACGTCCTATTGTACTTCAAAGTTTATGGATGCATCTTCGCCAGCTACAAAGTACTACTAAGGACTATTGGATTCTGCTCGGTTATGATATACTTATCGCCGTTTACCGGTTGGTGAAGTTATTAAGCCAGGGAGAATGATGGAGACCCAATTCGAAGATTCTTTTATTTAAATGATTTTATTTGATAGAGTTTGAGTCCTTGAAGAATTCCTATTAGTTAGTCTTTTTGTTATTTTGAGCGTTTTAGTTATTTGAGTCTTTTTGTTATTTGAGTTTTTTTATGTGAGTGTTTTAGTTGATTTAGACTTTCTAGTCCTAATCAGATTCAAAGAGTCAAGTTGTAAGCAAAGGACACAAAACTATTAGTTTTTTTAGTATGAAGATTTTGATGATTTCGGGTGTAAACGTTTAGTTTCTCCACAAATTAAATCTTTTGCATTGGTGTGTGAGTGTGATTGGTTGCTTGGGCGAGAGGTCCAAAGAATCTCTACGTGCGAGGCGTGTGAGGCGTCCGAGTTAGTGACCGAAAGACTTCCGGGACGTAAGATCCGAAAATTTATCAAATCCCTAATTTCCTACTGTTCTACCCCAAATTTTCCCTTCAAATCCCTCCACTCTTTCTCATGCTACATCATCCTCTTAGCTATTTCTAATTTTAACATTTACATACAGAACGCAAAAACAATCAACCTGAGAATGAACATGGCAATGCATCCCAATCAAATTCTTTTCAAAAGAAATTAAACAATACAATACAAAACCTACCTAATTATGCCGTCACCAAAAACAAAAAAAGGATGGACAAACTTCATTCTTATGCACTGTAAAACATACAAACTTTTTGTTTCTTATCATATAAACTTTCATACAGACTTTGTTTCTTTTCATACAAATCAAAATGAAAAATTGATGCTGGATTTGAATACTGCATTCCGCATACCAAACACAACCTTATATTAGCACAAGAAATTATCGTGCCCCTTGCACTCTCCATAAGCCACCTATAAGATGTGAACGTCTAGGATAGAGCTCTAGGAAGTAGGTGATGGTGCAGCAGATGTTAGAAAGGATCACAGGGAGTTTATAACAAGATGATAAAAGCCTGGTACCGGACAATTTGACATTACAATGGCAGAGCATGGAATAACCATATAAATACTACTGAATGTGATGATACACAGTGGAAGAATGTAATGGGTCACTACTCTCATTGAGCTTAACCCCATATTAACAGGATAAGACGTGTTAAAAGTGCAGTGTTTGTTTCTTTAACCAACCAACCAAAAGTACGGGATTCAAGCACGCGCATGATTCAACTGAAATTAGATGTTTGGACTCTGAAGTTAACTGTTTGCAGTACCAACATCCTTATTAGCAATTTGTTTACATCAAGGAATCAGCCAACGTAATTACACAACTGAGGAGCTAAACAAAAAATGGATGAACTGCATATTATTGATTATGAATATTCGTCAAGTGTAACGTTACCTCCTTGAATATTCCATCCTCAGTTTTATCCCAAAAGGGTCGCCTTCCACAAAGCAGTATGTAGGTTATGACACCTATGCTCCAAACATCTGACTCAGGACCAGACTTGCGTTTCAATACTTCAGGAGCAACATAGTAAGCACTGCCAACAATGTCCTTAAATTTCCTTCCTGAAAATGCAATATAAGTTTACGGCTTCACATTATTGTATCAATTGCTTGAACCAAACTTCACCGACAAAAATTTACAAGCATGCAATATCGGCTAACTCTGTTAATTTCACAAGCTGAAGGCATCCACAAAAATCGGATCAAATAGCATATTATTCTAACCTGGCTTTATAAAACCCGACAGTCCAAAATCTGTTGCCTTAAGGGGTGAATCTTGCTTTGTTGACTTAAAAAGAAAATTCTGCAAACATAGATTTGCACAATTTGATGTGATAGATCACAGAAGTCAGAGTTTCTCGGACAATTATAAGCAAGTATGGGTTTGACTGCTCTACCTCAGGCTTCATATCTCGATGTACCAAACCATGCAAGTGGCACTCAGCTGCGACTTTAAGCATTTGACGCACTACTATTGCAGCATCCTTCTCAGTATAACGGCTATCTTTTCTGAAGTGAGAGGATCACTTCAGGCACAGATTTAAGTAAAATAAAGTGGGATAGCATTGAAATTCTCCCATCAAAAATTATATGGCAGTCCCAGAAAAAATGGTACTCACATCCTTGTTACACAAAATAAGGTAACTTTTCTCCTTTAATGGATGAGATGAAGCGACACATAAATTCTAAGAGTTTCAGAAAAGGTTAGACGTCTTACTTGGCTAATATCCGATCAAGTAGTTCCCCGCCCTCGCATAATCTGATCGAAGTTAAACATAAGAGCAAATATGATCCACATATATCGGAAGTGTGCAGTTCCAGTTACGCATTTTACAGAAGAATTAACCACCTGAAGAAACTACTGAGTACCGAGACGATTCCACAATGGAAATTAATAATCCCAATAGATCAATAAAGCTTCTATGTCATGGAGATATGAAATAAACATTTAAAACACATAGACACAGTATCAGTTTTTTACTTAATTAAACAGTATTTGAAGATAAAAGAATATTCCAATACAAGATAATCTGGCAAGGCCAATTAAACTAAAGTATTAATTATAAATCCACCAGTCAAACAACGGTCAGTGCAAACAATGCGGACCATGTAACAATAAACATGAACCATGACAACAACCAGTACTATATGGTCCAACATGAGCAGTCCATATCCTCCAGAAGTAGACACAGCATTGTTCCTCCTACTGAGAAATTACATTCAAGTAATACTCTTTCAAATGACCCTTCAGTGAAATATTAATGTATACTGCATCTGGTCTCGACAAAAAAAGTGTTTCGCACCATAAACGGTCTTTATCATAAGTACAATTTTTCAATTAGGGCCCAATTTTAAAAATATTTTTTTGTTGAATTGGGTGGAAATTTGTGATTAGCCCCAAAGAATGGCTATCACTTCTATTTATATTAACCCTCTCCTTTCTTTACACACACACCCAATAACACACACTACACAATACTCCCCCTCAAGATGAGCAAAAGATATTTATCATGACCATCTTGTTACAAGCATCCTCTACTTCTTTAGAGTTCAACCCCTTTGTAAGGCAATCAGCTAGTTACTGTCCAGAAGTAATGTAGGAGATTTCCAACTGTTTCTTGTCCAATCTTTCTTTAATGAAGAACCTGTCAATCTCTATGTGCTTCGTTCTATCATGTTGCACTGGGTTGTTGGCAATATTAATTGCAGACTTGTTATCACACAACAACCGCAATGGTCCTTCTCTCAGCAGGCGTAGCTCATGTAGAAGTGATCTCAACCAGATCATCTCACAAGTACCAAGCACCATAGCACGATACTCTGCCTCTGCAGTGGAACGAGCCACCAAATCCTGCTTCTTGCTGCGCCAAGAGACCAAGTTGCCCCCAACAAACACACAGTAGCCCGAGGTCGATCTCCTATCATCCAAGCAACTGGCCCAATCCGCATCACAGTAGCCTGTCACATTCATGTGACCATGAATACCAAATAATATGCCTTTTCCTGGACTATTCTTCAGATACCTCAGTATCCTGAAGACTGCCTCCATATGTCCAGTCCTAGGATCATGCATGTATCTACTTACCACACTGATAGCATAGGCAATGTCAGGTCTGGTATGACATAAGTAGATAAGGCGTCCAACAAGTCTCTGGTACCTTTCTTTGTCTACTGGCTCCCCTGATTGTGAATGCAACCTATGATTCTGATCAATAGGAGTAACTGTTGGACGACACCCCAACATACCAGTCTCAGCCAGTAAATCCAGGGCATACTTCCTCTGTGAGAGAACTATACCCTTCCTGGACCTGGCAATCTCCAGTCCAAGGAAATACCCCAACTGTCCAAGGTCCTTGACCTCAAATTCTCTCGCCAACCTTACCTTCAAGTGAGAGATTCACTCTTCATCATCTCCGGTGATAATAATATCATCAACATACACAGCCAGAAGAGTAATCCGATGTCCTGAATGTCTATAGAATACAGTATGATCACCATTACTCTGCTTGTAGCCCATAGTGATGACTGCACTCCTGAATCTATCGAACCATGCCCTTGGAGATTGCTTCAGCCCATACAAAGAGTTGTCCAGTCTACACACCTTTCACATCGTCTGTTGTGTGCTAAAGCCAGGTGGAACCTCCATGTGTACCTCCTCCTGTAAGTCTCCATGCAAGAAGGCATTTTTTACATCCAACTGATGCAATTTCCATCCAAAATTCGCTGCACAGGATACCAGTACTCTCAAAGTACTCATCTTTGCCACTGGGGCAAATGTCTCATCATAATCAATCACATAAGTCTGACTGTAGCCCTTGGCAACCAGCCTCGCTTTGTACCTGTCCACCTTCCCTTCTGGAGTTTGCTTTATTGTGAATACCCACTTGCAGCCCACAGCTTTCTTCCCTGCTGGAAGTGAGACAAGTCTCCATGTCTTGTTCTTCTCCAGTGCCTCAAGTTCTTCGAGCATTGTTTTCTTCCACTGGGGATGTTGCTTTGCCACTCGCCAATCACTTGGTAAAGAGATAGACTATAAGGATGCAATGATAGCCCTATATGCAGGTGTAAGAGAAGCATAGGAGACATGATTAGCAATATCAGTCTCATATCCATACCGTACAAGAGGCCTGCCGGCATTGATACGAGGCTCCCTACGGGATGCAAGTGGAAGATCTAAACTAGAGGAAGGCAAAGAAAGGTTACCATCCGTGTTAGGAGAGGAAGGCAGTAAGGAAGTCGGGACTCGAGCAGGCGTGATAGACTGATCAATCTCGACATGTGGCTGTGGAGCTAGTGGTTCTTCAGAGGGGGAGATGTCTTCTTGTTGTTCTCCATCGCCATGACTACCCTTCTGTCTCCTGCTATATTTCCTGCCGTACAACATGTCTTCCTCCTCTTCCACCAAGGTCCTTTCCTCCTCCATGCTATCATGACCAGTACCAGTAGGCCCGACAGGACACGGTATAAGTCCAACCACTACCCTCCTGTCATCAGTCTCCCCCTCTCGACCAACTCCTCCTGTGTTAGGAGAGGCACCAGTATCAAATACTGATGTAGAATCTGTCAGTCCTCCATAAAAAGGCTCAGTCTCCCTGAACGTCACATCCATACTCACAAACAGCCTTCTTTCTAAGGGACTCCAACACCTATAGCCTTTCTGATTTGAAGGATACCCAACAAATATGCATTTAATTACCTGAGCATCCAGCTTCCCCACAGAAGGTCTATGATCCCTCACAAAGCATGTGCATCCAAACACTTTTGGTGGAACTACAAAAGTGTTCTTTCCCATAAGAATCTCACATGGAGACTTCATACCAAGGATCCGCGAAGGCATCCTGTTGATGAGATAGGTGTCTGTCATCACTGCTTCACTCCACAATATCTTAGGTACATTCATGGTGAGCATGAGTGACCTAGTTACCTCCAACAAGTGTCTATTTTTCCTTTCAGCAACTCCGTTCTGTTGAGGGGTGTTGGGACAAGTGGTTTGATGAGTTATCCCACTCTCAGATAGATAAGATGCAAACTCCTTGTTTACATACTTTGTCCCATTATCCGTTCTCAAGACACGGATCTTGGCCTCATACACATTTCTGACACTTCTATGGAAGTCCTGAAAACACTTCAACGCTTCGCCTTTGTTTTTCATCATGTAAAGCCATGTCATCCGAGAATGACAATCTATGAAAGTGATAAACCACCTGAACCCACTTACTGAAGTCACTGGGCAGGGCCCCCAAACATCTGAGTGAATAAGATGAAATCTCTCTACACTCCTCATCCCCACACTAGGATATGATGTCCTAGTGTGTTTCCCAAATCACATGTATCACATTTCAAATTCATTTCATTCACTCTATTCAAAATATCGGGATACATTTTACTCAAAATATCAAAAGGCAAGTGTCCCAACTGACAATGTAATAAAAGTACATCCCTTTCCTTCTCTCCACCAACGACAGCCAGTGCAGCATCCCCACTAGCTCTGTCAAGATACCACAGTCCATCACGCCTGACGCCAGTCCCAAGCCTCCTCCCAGTCTTCCTTTCCTGCAACACACAATGAGTAGAGTCAAAAGTAATGCTACAGTCGAGATCATCAACAATAGAGCCAACAGATAAGAGGTTGACTGGAAATGATGGGACGTGAAGGACTGAAGAGAGGCGTATGGAGGGAGTGCACTGAATAGTGTCAATCCCTCTAATGGGTTGGGATGTGCCATCAGCTGTCTGAACAGTTTCATGAATGGTATGTGGTTTATATGTGGAAAACTGTCTATATGCTCCTGACACATGACTAGATGCACCTGAGTCAATAATCCACTCTATATGATCTCTACATGAAAGAGCTGATTGGTTACCTGATCCTGTGTGAGCGAAGTTGGCAAAATTACCGAATGGCGAAGCAACATCTCTAGTCTGGTCTGCATGACTCTCCGAACTCTCAGTAGTAGACCTGGACTGTCTCCGCTGCTCTAGATCTGACGCCTCAGCTGGCGTAGCCTCAATCATCACTGTCTCCTGTCGTCCATCAGCAGTAGCAAAGTTGGCCCGTGGGCCGTCACGACCTCGTCCACGGCCTCAACGGCCCCAACGACCTCCTCCTCTGCCTCATGTGCCACGTCCTCGTCCACTACCCTTCTGTGGGCAGTTAAAGCTTAGGTGCCCCTTCACCCCACAGGTGTAGCACTATCGATCCTCGCTCACTGCTGCCACTGCCGGTACAGCCAGTGCAGCCCGAGTGACCTGAGTACCCTCATCCTTCATAACTCTCAGTCTGGTCTCCTCCTGTGCCATTGCAGCTATGGCATCCTCCAGAGATGGGATAGAGGATAAGTGACACATACTCGCCCTCCTGACCTCAAAATCTCCATTCACGTTCCTCAAAAAATGAGTCACACGCCTACGCTCCACCCACTTCCTGTGTATAGCAGCACTCCTAGGATCAGGCAGATCAATAGGGTCATATTGGTCTAACTCTGACCACAGCCTTTTCAACTCCGCAGAGTAGGCTAGAATAGACATCTCCCCCTGCTTCAAGGTGTCGACCTTGCCCTGAACCTCCATCATAAGCATCACATTCCCTGCTCCAGAATACATTTTCTCCACCATACTCCATATCCCCGCAGCACTCTCTATGGCCTCCACCATCCCAGCAATGGGTGGAACCATCGATGTCATCAACCAAGCAGCCACCAGTGAGTTGGTGGTGCTCCAGACTTTCCAATCATCCCCATCCTTATCCACCGGTTCCTTACATGAACCCAGAACGACGCCTTCTAACCCCTTCGACTTCAGGATGAGAAGCACCCTCCTGGACCAACTGAGGTAATTCTTCGTCCCTTCCAATTTCACATCATTGGGCATCAACTCCAGCTTCTGCACGGATCGTGAAGGCGTCGATCCACTCGAGGATCCCAACTCCTTCGAAGCAAGCAGCTTCGTTATCTCTCCAATGAAGGCCTTCATGTCAGCTGAGGTAAGATTGTCCCCCATCTCTTCAGATCCGCAGATCTATCCACTCTCCCTCCTTAGATCCACAGATCTACTTCTCTTCTTCCTCTTCTAGGGCATACCCTAACCGTAAATCTATGGAGTCCTTTTCATGACTCTACCATAGATATAGGGTTAGGGTTTTTGGGGTTTTTTGGGGCTAGTTAGGGTTTTGTGGTGGCTAGAAGAGGCCTTGGAAGAGAGGGGATCACACGGCGTGGAGCGGCGGCAGCGGAAGGCGGCGCGCGCAGGCGGCGGCGTGCGCGGTCGCAGGCGGTGGCGGCGAGCGAGCGCAGGCGGTGGCGGCGAG
>CM061142.1:313386938-313571955 GCA_030789695.1 Scilla litardierei | reverse complement strand
CGAGGTCTTCACTGAGTAGATCTCGTCAGATCTGATCCCTGGCGGTGGTGGCATCGGCTTTGCGCTAGCTGCAAGATCCGCACCCACTTCTGCAACTTCATCCATGCCTCCGTGCACCCAAGCTCAGATCGATGACATTATGCAAGAACTCAGTATCTCTCACCGGAACAGGGGACTCTCGGTCGAGGTCGGATCTGCTCCGACGAGGGCATAGTCAGACGAACCCTTCCACATCGAAACTCGATGTTGCGGCGAGGGAACTCGAAGTCGATGCTCTGGGCACCGGTCAGAGCTCGTATGAGGCTGGGGGCACCGATCGAAGCTTCGTCGAATCGATGGATTCATTGGATCGAGCTCGGCATCCTGTCACCCCATTGAGTTCGGATGAAGGTTGGAGCTTGATGGGAGCAGTTTGATTGGTCGATGGTGGAGACTCAGTTGCTCGGTCGACTCAAGCTTGGTCGGAGCATAGCTCCATGAAGTTCGGTCAGAGCCGAAGAGATGGATCTGTTGGTGCCTAATTCCCCTCGAATGGAAGATGAGGAAGCTCGTTGAGGAGATATCATCCGAGGAAAGGATCCTTCTTGTATCTTTGGTGCCAGTGGATGATGGAGCTCCGTCACCATCGATCGTCGCGAGTGTCGGTTGACACAAACTCCGATCCGCCAAAAGTTCTGACCTTCAAGCGAGATCTGAACGACTGGAGCTTCTGGGATGACCCTAGCTGGGTCGAAGCTCCGACGAGGATCTGGGACGAGCTTCTGGGAATGGGAATCGACGTCTGACGAGTCAGCGTGCTCAGAGGAGGTGTGGCGGCGCTGATCGCACGCTGGCGAGGTGTGGGATCAGGACGCACCATGGTCAGGCTTCCATCGAGGCGGGGATGGGTCGACGAGTTATTGACGAGGCTTATTCGATATCTGAGCTCGGAAATCGAATCGTCGAGAAAGCTCTACCGCTGATCGAGCTCGGCGATGGAGGGGGTCGGACGATTTGATCTCCGACTAGAAAAGGGTCGACGCCTTGTCTCCGATGAACTTCAGAGGCAGGTTCCACTCCTGGGTCGAAGGACTTGGATTGGTTCGAATGTCCCTAGATCCGAAGCCTTGCTGAGTCGGCGAGCTTGGATAGCGAGGGTCTATCGATCGCAAGTGGAATCGCTTAGAGCCTCAGGGAATATCATCGGATGCCGGCTTCCTCTTCAATCAGGTTGACAGTCTCATGTCAAAATGAAACGTCGCTCCTGGCGAATCGATCAAGGATGTCCTTAATCGTGTTTGCCTAACCCATGGTGGTTTTGAGGGCCGCGGGGCCGATCAACTTTCGCCAAAGTTGCCACTTGCTAGCCTGTCACTTGCAAAAAAGAACAGATTCAATATTCTTCAATTGTATTGACGTGCGTGAGATTGCTACTGGCAAAAATGTAATGCAAGTTTTAATGCTCTTTAATTGGTGCAGCTGTCATTTGCGCAAGTTTGGGAGAGGTCCCATCCGTGTGGGTTGATTGATCCTCGGCCCGATCTGGTTTAAGACAAGGGACTGCCTTCCGACCTATTATGGGTCTCGTTGGATCTTCCAAGTTTTTAATTAACAGAACAAGTTGTTGCACGTGTGGTTGACATCGTGGATGTTGACTCGTTCCCACAGACGGCGCTAAATGTTTCTGCTATTTTTAGCAGAACACATTAATAGTGTGGAAGGTGCGTGGTCAACGCGGTCAAAGGGGGGACGCGCGGGACCCCCGAGTTGTCGTGGCTGTCGCTTGAGACGGAGATGACCGGTGGGGTCGACCGACGACGCGTTCGCTCGTGTGGAAAGGCGCGGCTCCGTTCTTTGGCGGGCCGAGGGGTAGCCTCGGTGAGATGACAACCTCCGGGATCGGTTGAAGGCAGAGTCGCTCGCTGCGGGACACGCGGATCCTTGCGTCGGCTCGGTGAGGGGTAGCCTCGGCAGAGCGACGTCCTCGTGGTGGAGGAGACGAACGAGCTCGGGGACGAGGGCGCTCGGCTCCGGATGGAAGGACGCTAAGGGGTAGCCTAGGTGTCACGGGATCTCCTAGACCTGAATAGACGAGAGAGCTCGTCAGGGGGGTCGGACCTTGGTTCCGACCAATTCCCCTCCGATGCCTAAGTCAGAACGGATCTGTGTAAAGGCTTGGTGGGAGCGAGTATGGCTCGCGGAGAGACCGATACCCGATCCCCGGGCCAAGTTATGGAGGAGAAATATTGAGGTGGAAGAAGGAGTAAGAGTGTTTGTATGTGATACCATCGTTCTCGATCGCGAAGATCCGGTCCCCTTCAAATGACGCCCGCCCCCTCCTCATATAGACGAATCATGCTCATAATGTGCCATGACGTGACATCATGGCCGCCATTCATGGGGTCGTGCAAATGGGGAAGTGTTGACCCCCTCTAATTGCGCCCACTTGATGACGCCATGAAGGTGGAGTCATGGCCATGAGTGATTGCCATAATTGGCGGGCCATGAAGGCTGGAGTAATGGGCATTGCGGTTGCCATAATTGGCGGGCCATAATGGCGGGGGAGTGATGGCCATTAAGTCTGGCCATGAAGTCGAGCCTTGATGGCTAGATGGCCATTTAAGTCGGACCATCATTGGCAAGTTATGGCCATGAAGATGGTTGCCATGTCTTACGAGCCATGATGGCTAAAATGATGGCCGTTAAGTTGGGCCATCATTTCATCCACTATGAAAGTGGGTAATCTTTTGGGCCTTCGTATTGGGGGGAGAAGTGCGGCCCGCCAGTAGGATCTTTGGGCCGGGGCCCCAAGGCCGTAGCAGACCCGGCCTGTTCAGGCCCGGTCAAAATAGCCCGATCAAAAGGGATTCACAATTGAAAGATCATTTAAATGTAATTTTTTTTGAAATTTGTGTTAGATAATTTGAATTGTGTTGCATTTTCATTTGTTTTTTGGTTTTTTTTGGATTTATGACTTGAAATGTTAGAATTTGGATTGTGATTGCACTTCGTCTGGATAGATTGTAATGACCATACATGCTTTTTGGATTTTGCTTGAATTTTTCTTGGATTTATGCTTGGAAGGTTGTAATTGCACTTTGGAATTTGTTTTGCATTTATGAGTTTTGCTGCTGAAAATCATATTGTCCAATATGAACTGAAAGAAAATTTTTGACATGAATGGATTAAATTTGTAACATCACCATAACTGAAAGAAAATTTTTGATATTCCTTGCAAAATGGAAATATCTATTTTCCAATGCAATGCTTTTTGGTGAGACTTTTTTTTTCTAACTAAATGATTGTTCTTTCCTTTTGTCTTAGGTTTCAATTGCAAGGATATGCAACTGCATATATTCTCGGCTTCAGCAGAGGCATCGGGATATCGAGTTTAGGGAGTCGGCTAATGACCAGAGGCAAAGGTTAGTTTTTCTATTTTGCCTTACATGCTAATTTTATGAACTTTGCCAGCATTACCATATAGAGAGTTGTTTCATTTAATCAGTTAAGTGTGATAGATGAATGGATTAATATTTTACTTGGAGTAGAGAGTGTAGAAATGAGTGTTTTCTTATTGGAATTCTCTTCTAAAAATTACCTTTATTGGAGCATCCTTAAAGCTGTTGGATTTTTCTCCTTCAGTCGCTTCCTAAGTGAGTTCATTAAGGACGCTGAACATACGATCTTAAGAAACTACAGTCATTCGACGACATGAAGTCGGTCAGTACTATGCAAGTAAGCAAAATTATGGATTTTTTGTGATTGAAAATTACCTCCATTTGATTTTTAAATCCAAATATGGCTGTAAGCAAAATTATGGCTGTAAGCAAAATTTTCAATCCAAATGTTTTGTTTACAGTTCTGAGCAAAGTTGGTCAGTAATGATTTTGCTTACAGCCATATGGATTTTAAGTTTTCAACCCAAATATTTTGGGATTTTTAAGTTTTCAATCCAAACTACATGCATTCTGTGATTTTCACAGCACTTCTTGATGTGAAATTGGGCAACCTCCGATATTTCATAACTACTCATTTGATTTTGCGGTTAATTGTCTTGGTGAAATTATTAGGGTATTCCAAGGTTTCATTTTGGGTCTTGCAAGGGAGAAGACCAAGATCTCAATTTTTGTTTTCATGGTCGCGGATGGTTTTGAAGGATTATGTAGGGTTTAAGGAGCTGTTTATGGAGCTTTGTTGAAGAAATTGATACGTGGGGAAGTCCATATTGTTGAATGTATGAACTAAATATATAATTTGCTACAAACTCACACATTCATATATAATTTGCTACTAACATATTAGTTTTTTATTGTTGTTCTGAATGGGAAAGGTTATTGTTTTGGATTTTTTACACTCATATAGGATGTATTTTTGTCAAAATGTCAAAATTTCAAAATGTACCCACCTGCTAGAGATTGCTTCATTGTCAAAATGTTTGTTTTTAAAGTTCTGTTCTTATTCATATGTTGAAAGGATCATCTTATTTTTTTATCTTAGTTCTATTTATGATCTGTTTTGGCAACTATTTGTTGTAATGCCATGGTTAGCATCATGTATTACATCATATATATAATACACTCTTATGGGTTTTACTTTCTTATAGTTTAGATAAAGTGAGACCAACTGAAGATATTGTGAAGGCTTTACTTTCTTATGGGCTTTGTATAACTGTTGAGTACAAGTTATGTACAGATTATTCCAAGGAAAATAGTCAAATATGCCCACTATCAGCAGATAATATGAAAGATAGTTGAAATAAGTGTTAATTGCATAGAATTCCCAAGTTTTTATGTCATTACTCTGTTGCACTATAACCGAAGGTTCCCAGGACTCGCATATAATTAAGATGAAACTGATCAGGAGACTGGTCACTGATGTTGCTGCCAAGTTTTGATTTAAAGACATCAAATAAAAACACATTACTAGATTTGATGTTCTGATGCCCGATATTCTCCTCATGAAGGAAGGTTAACCCCTTTGGTGCATGATTTGTGACCCTCATACTATGAGCCCAATCAGGAGAAGGATTACTGCTTGACACTTGGGTTCCGTTGTCATCTGTTGTTTAACTAGAAATTTAGAAATTTGATTATCAATGGCTGAAATCAATGAGCAGTGTCCACTCATATACAATACAATAGTGACCAGATATGAAAATGAAGTGGACCTGCTAATTATTAGTGAGCACAAACAACATACATAAACAGCTTTCAGCAAACATATTGCATATTCAAATAACAGAAAACAAATATTAGTCTTATAGTATCCCAGCAACCTTACCTATGTTTTTATGCATCAGTTTTGATACCTTGCAAAGCTTATGACAAAAATCTTTTGTGGTCATTTCTTGAGAATAAACATGCATTAAAGAAGCTCCAGAGTCCATTTTTTTCATTTTGAAGTGACAGAATTGTAAAATTTTGCAGCTTTGTGTAACTTGAGAATACCTGATCAAGGAAATCATCATTTGATATGGAAGTGAACCCGGTCTCTAATGGTAACTTGAATTTGTTTATTGTTGCTTTGTTCTCATCTTTCAGTAGTGCATAATATATCGTGACTATTTGGACCAAAATTCCCAATTTTCTCATAAGTTCATGTATAGAAATAAGTTTACACACATCAATTTTGAAGTAATTGCTGTTTTGAGTCACATGAAGCAGCATTAGCAAAAAGCTCCAAAAATTTTCATAGTTCTGCATATGATCAAAATCAATGTAAATTGTAAACGAACCTCAAGGATTGTAATACAAAAAAGACAGTTTTTTGAGAATATATTGCATAAAACTAGTATGTTGGACCAATTGTACAGTATGTACTTACTTCCTCAATTTTTTTCCTACCATTATCAATTATGAATAACACAAATTATTGCTCAATTTTCAGGATTTTGAGGAAGAAGATGTGTGTTCATTTGCCAGGGAGAGGAAAGAATATGGAAGCCCAAGTTCTCACAAGAGAGTAAACAACCAATCTTCACCATCTTCTTCTTCATGCTCTAAAAGGCTTCCCTCTACTTCAAGGCTGATCCCAGAGACCAATGTCAATGCAAAGTCCACATGCAATCTGCTCCTGTTAACATCTCTGAGTGCTCCAAATTCTGCTGGTCCAATGCAAATGTAGTAGATCAATATAATGCAAATGAATACGCAGAAGACGATGATCAAGTCTCTCCACATTAATGGCTGGCTAAATAGCTTGCAAGAAGCTAGATCCCTTCATTCTAAGTGTATGAGGAAGCAGGGAGGACTCTCAAGGGGACAGACTAGCGCAATGCGAGGAATGTTATTCTCACAAGGACATGATTCTTAGAGTAAACTAGAGGTTATTTATGGGGTTTATGTGATAAAGAAATCAAATCCATTGTAATATTTATGTTAGGTCTTATGAATATAAAGCTGATGCATGGAAGTTTTGTTTTGTTTCTCTAATGTAATCTCTTCATCTTTCCAGTACTGATATTTTGTTTTGTTTAGGTGCATGAGTAGTAGAAGATTATTACTATGTTAGTGTGAGATTGGTATGCATGTGGGAGGAAATTGGATCATTATGTTGTGAAATAAGTTTGTTTTGTCCTATGCTGTTGATTTTAGTTGTTTTTATGTATTGTATTCTAATTTCTTCAATTATTCTCTATTTGATTCACTTTCTGGTCACGTCTGAGGGTCCAAAGTTTATGGTAGTGATTTCATCATAGCTATATACATAAGATGTTGGTTATATTAATTATATATATTGTATAGGTTGGTGAACCATTTGAGGCCAGGTTGCACATTACCCCACTGCAACCACCCTTGGACATATGGTGGGCTCACCACCAAGAGACAACCCCTAAAAAATGAGTAAGAGCCAGAGCTGGACATGTGGAACCTCTTTGTTCTCACTCAATTAAATGCACCACCTGTGAGAGTTTGGATATTATTTGTTTTCACACGTGTTGAGCCAGTGTAAGCTGAACTCCATGTTAAGTAGAATAGATTTTTTACGCTAATTTGTTGTTTCGCACCGAATTTGTTGTTCCGCGTCGAAGCCGTCCACACCGAATTTTTTGTTTCGCGCCGAAGGCGCTTACACATTGTTCCGCGCCAAAGGCACCCGCGCTGAATTTGTTGTTTTGCACCGAAGGCGCTCGCGCATTGTTCCGTGCTGAAGGCGCCTGCGCCGAATTTGTTGTTCCGCACCGAAGGCGCTCACGCGTTGTTCCGCGCTGAAGGTTCCCGCGTCGAATTTGTTGTTCCCGCTAAAGGCGTCCGCACCGAATTTGTTGTTCCACGTTGAAGGCAGCTGCGCCGTATTTGTTATTCTACGTCGAAGGCACCTACGATGAAGGTGCCCGTGCCGCTAAATATTTTTACGCTAATTTGTTCTTCCATGCCAATGGCGTCCACACCAAATTTGTTGTTCCGCATCGAATGCGCTCGGGCATTGTTCTGCACCGAATTTGATGTTCCGCGCTGAAGGTGCTCACGCGTTGTTCCGTGTCGAAGGCGTCCACACCGAATATGTTGTTCCACACCGAATTGTTCCACGTTGAAGGCGCCCACGATGAAGGTGCACATGTCGCAAAATATTTTTACGATAATTTGTTGTTCTTTTAAATTTTGGCTGTGGAAATAATTTTTTGGGGAACAAAGGTTTCGCGGGGGAAAATCTTTAATGAACCGTGCCTGAGGGCACGGGTAATGACTAGTATATATATATAAGCAATAGGGCGTCAACTAGCCACCCCATTTTTTTCAAAGATCAAAATTTTTCCGTTTATTGTTCATGTTCTAAAACCCCAAACTGTTGGATTTGGATCCTAGCCTAGAGGGGGGTGAATAGGCTTATAAAAATTTTCTCGCACAACCCACGAGAAATCACACGCAGTCAAAATCACAAGCAGAGTAAATAAGAGGCAATCACAGAGTACGCACAGATTTACCCTGGTTCGGTCGCATCAACGACCTACGTCCAGCCCCCAAGCAAATACTAGCATTAATAAGTTCCTTCTGTACACCTTCAATGTGGTCATAGCTTCAACTCTCCACCTAGACTGTATCACACTCAACAAAGTGCAGAACTCTACCAACTTAGTAAATACGTATCTTGACTGCATCAACATGTCAAGCCCCTCTTGTCTAGCCCCAACCAGACAAGTCTCAAAAGAACATAAATATGGTAAAGTTTCCCCTACAGAGATTTACACACAATCACAAATATAATGATAAAGTAAATGGTTCAGAAATGCTCAGATTATGATGGTGTGTCGTCTCTGTCGTCCATCATAGCGTCGGCTTCAGTTTGGCGCAAACGGTGTCTCGATCTGACTCCTAGATCTCAAGATGTGGCCCTTTGAAGTTAAGTGCACAAATCAGTATGTGTGTAAAGCAATCACAGTTCAAATTCAATTTACTTTGGTCTGTACGCACAACAAACTACTTTAAAAACAATCCACGTCAGCACCTTATTTCCCCTTCGTTCTTTCGACTGCCTGAAGCCTCGTCCATGTCATCTCGTGTTTGATATCGACTCGTCTAGGGCATGCAGCCCGACTTCGCTTTCGCCGATCTTCTCCTATTGCTCGACGGCAACGGCGGCCCTCTTAACCCCGACTCCAACGTCGACTCAGTTCTCACAGTGGGGCTCTCGACTTCGACTTCCCGACCAATCGTCTTCGACAGCGGTGCTCCTTCCGACTTCTCCGACTTCGCCAGCGCTTGACCGGTGAGATTCGACTGCGACAACCTCGTGAACTTCGAGTTCTCTCCGATGGATCTCTCCAGCAATGCTAGGAAATGCAACGAGATTTTTGACATTGCTAGGGCTGTAGTGAAGACACCTCCGATGGCGAGCTCTCCTGATCTCAGCGCTTTCGACTCGCACATGCGTGGGCTTCGTGATCTCTGATAGCTTCTTCTCGATGACGACTCGATTTCGATAGCTCGACAGTAAACGATGGCAAGACTTTGATGGTGGACTTCGACTTCACGATGTGGGCTCTCTGGTGTCGACTTCGGGCAGCAGCGTTGTATGGCAGCAAGCAACTCGGCGACTAAAGAATCAATGGAAGCAAGGATAAATGACTTGGTGGCACGCTGGGAGAGATCTCTGCTCCGATGACTTGGCAATGGGATTGGACGGCGACTCTTCGACAACGACTCGACGGAGCACTCGAGGGCGTGACTCGACGGAGCACTCGACTCCTTGGTGATGAACCCAAAGTTTGATGATGATGATGATGCTTGGTGCTTAGGAGAGGC
Organism: Scilla litardierei; assembly: GCA_030789695.1. NCBI lineage: Eukaryota > Viridiplantae > Streptophyta > Magnoliopsida > Asparagales > Asparagaceae > Scilla > Scilla litardierei. The sequence continues at coordinate 313,562,734 of CM061142.1, read as the reverse complement.
TATAGGCAAATGAGTTTTAGCAAGAGGGGTAGCAAGAGGGGTTGCGTGAGGCTTTGGCTATCCCTTAGGGGTTTTTGTTGATATGGTCGGCCTCTCCTTTTTTTTGTTGGGAGTTTTAGAGTATGGACTGCCTTCTCTTTTCGTGTAAGCCCCTTCCCCATTCTCTCTTTGATGAAAATCTTATATAGAGTAGGGGTTTGGGTTAGCAAGGGGTGCGGCTAGGTTTAGAGATGATAAGGAGTGCGGCAATAGGGGATGACTAGGATAGGAAAAACTCCCCATAAGTTAGGAGCAAGAATCTTTAATAGATTTGTTCAAATCCTATATTGATTAGATTTGACTCCATCTCTCCCAATATTGACCAAGTCCAAATAGCTTTGTGCACACCTCTTCATTTCTCTCCCATTTCTCTATATGATTAGCAATTACTCTAAATATGGAAAGAATTATCGTTTCGCCTTTCCTGAAACACACTAAGCACACATATTAAATATAAAAACACGTTTGTCATCATCAAACTAGAAATCATAGATTGTCACATCCAACACAAACTTCCAATTTTGCATGAAACCTAAGGGTTCTGATCGTTCGTCTATCGTTGTAAAACATTCTGTTACGTCAAAACCGTTAATTATATAGATGAACGAGCAAAACACATTGGGATCACTTGAAAAATTGATGGTGTGAGGTTTTAGAACATGAAGATCAAAATGAACAGTTCGGAACCAATGAAAAAATAGGGGAGGTGGGGGTCTAACGCCAACGAAGTAAAGAAATTTCTATTGAATATTGAGTCACACCATGTATGTTTTGTTGATGAGAAAGCATGTTATTTAATAAAGTATGTTATCTAATACTCTATGAGTATATATATGAAAATATAAAGCAAATCAATGAGCACTCAAAATTAAGTGAGTTCAACCAAGGCATTGCACTCAAGGGAATCAAGACAAGGAGTTAAAGATTCAAGACTTGTAACGACCCGCTCTCAGAGGGCCATTACTTATTTGATTACATTTGCAGGTCTGCAGATCACCAGTGAAAAAAATATAGCCACAATACAGAGATGTACCAATGCTCACACCAGCGTACATTTGTCACGCCCCGCTTCCCAAGTATAGAAGACAAGACATGAAAAGGTTCGCTCAGACTTGGAGCTGTGAAGCTGTAGTCTGATAAGCGTCTGTGTATGATACCAATAGCAGATTCTTGCAATGCAACGAAACAACAACAATAATAAATGAAAAGCAGACATAAAAATATCCACCAAACAACATCCAACAATTATTCCAAACAGCACAGAGAAAAGTCACAAAGAAGTACATAGCCTGAACAAAGGCCTAAAGCATGGCCGAAACAAACAACAGAGAGTTAGGTGCTATGCACTGAAACCTAACAGCAACTACTAAAGCAACAACTACTAGAAGAAGTCTCCAAGTGAGACTAGGACTGGTCACCAGTGTCCTCAAACTCAGCCTTTGCAGGAACCTCAAACTCAACGTCTGCGTATTGCTCGTCCTCTACAACTAACACTCTCTCTAAACCTGACATGTGACACCCAAAGAGAAGAGGACACATGTCAGCAAAAGTCTCCAAAGGGAAAGTGGAGGACTTTTGTGCAAGGTACAAATAAAAGTAATGCGACTAGCAGTTTTAACATGATGATATGGCTTGACATTTAAAGAATGCAACAATTTAAAGTGACATGATGGTAACAAACATGCACATTGTAGCAGAACTATGAATCAATATTTCACGAATTCACGAATCACTCACTTATCACTTCATGCACATGGTTTATGCCTTTTGGCTGAAGTGGCTGTACGGGCACACTTCTACGCTCAAGTGATCGCTTAACCCTACCCCTCCACGTGTATCGAGCCTTGGTTTTCCAACAACGTTGAGCTCGCTTCTGGATCACGAGCCAGGAAGTATTTTTGGTTTGGCATAGGATTGTGCCCGCAAAGCAGGTGCCTGCCTCAATAGGATGTAGGGGTCAAGACCCTATTCGCCGCAGCTTACAATTTAAAGTAGCGTGTGCTACACATATATAGCAATACAATCAATGCATGAAATGACATGGCAAAATGCATGAACATGGCAATAAACAGATAAAAAGTGCGTACAGTTAATTTGAAAGTAAACGTGGCATGCGGCATGAAATGATAGCATGGTAAAGGTGTAGGAGCTAGCTTCGTTGTCAAGCTAGATCTAGTAAGGGCATCTAGGCGACTATCATTTCATCGCTTAGTCTTTTTTATGCTATTACACAAATTGGCCTAAAACATGGCCTAAACAACACTGGCAAGTATCACTTGCCTGAAGACAATCACGCTGCGATCCGTTCAACAAGTGCAAGTCTACCTATGTGCTCAAGTCGCGATCCAGCCTACAGTCCCAGTTTTTAAATCTTGATTAGTGAATTATACAAAGTAGTAAAGTTACGGTTTTTAGTCTTGATTAGCATGCGATGTCGGGGTTCCTACGGTTCAGAGATTACCCTTAGCACGACGCGAGAGCTACACTGACGTCGGGTAGCAATGTCAGGGGTTGGACTCTGGTAGCGCGAACGGTACGGCGGACAGTGACGACGAACGACGATCAATCGGGTAGCAGTACGATCACTGAACAATGACACGAAGGAGATAAACAGCAGCACATCATCCTACGGTGTCGGGAAGGCACTGACAACGGCACGGGAAGCACGAGAGACGGCAGACAGCGAACTCGCGGATCCGGGTAGTGCAGATCTGAGTTGTGCGTGGCTAGAGGTTGCGGCCAGAACTTTTCACACATAAGGGAGATGCCCCAGGGGTTTCTACAGCCAGGGAAGGGTCTGCACGAACAGGGGGAAGGCCTGAGGGGCAGCCGGTGGCAGCCGGGTGGCCGGCGGCGACAGTAAAAGCCCAGGCCGTGAGTTTTGTTAGGGCAAATGGCAGTTTTTGGGTGATTACGGGTGTTTTCACACTGTTTACAGGAGGAGGAAGGATCGACAAGGGGGAGGCTAGCCGTGGATATGGGACGTCGAGGGGACGCTAGGCCGGCAATGGGGGTCGCCAGCGGCGGCGGCGGTCTGGCTGTGAGTTTCTAGTGGAGGTGGCTTGCAGTTTTTGTTAGGGTGCTTGGTGTTTGTATGGGGTTTTGAATGGAGGAGGAGGTGGTGGTTGATGAGGAGAAGGTTGCCGAAGGTGGAGGACGTCGGGAAGAAGCTTGGCCGTGGGTTTCAGGTGAGGGCGTGGGGTCTTGGTGGCTAGGTGTGAAGTTTGCGTGAGTTCGGAAAACCCTAGCCTGTGTTTGTTAAGAAGATGAAATTTTGCTATACAGGTTTAGGGTTTAGTGATTTTAAGGGTTTTTAGAGGAGAGCGTGAGGCTAGAGGGGGTATAGTTTAGTCCCAATTGGAATGATGAATAGCCCAATTTGGTGAAACGTAAGAAAGTTGTTTTGATAAATAGTTTTGAAAGTGGGGTACACTTAGATGATTGGAGAGAGAAGTTGTGAGAGGGAGAGGGTATAGTTTAGGGTGATATAGGGTGCCATTAGCTAGGAATTATATCATGAAACGTATTAGGCCTATAGTTTTAATTAGGTTAGTTAAATTATCAAATTAAGTAGGCTAAGTGTATTAGAAGAGGATTAGTGGAAAAAGTGGGTCTAGCGGTGTCCGATAATTATAAGAAAAATACAGGGACGACCGTGTTGACGAGAGGGTCGAGACTAAGAAGATCAGTCACGGGCTCGGGTAACGAAAATCAGAACTAAAAATAAAAAGGTCAAACGACGAAGGTGAAAGTTACGACACCTCTTAAAACAAAGTTAATTTGTGGGAGAATGAGCGGTGAAATGACGTTCACGAAAAATCCCACAAATAAGTACCCTTTCAGAGGGTCACAACGACATATCACATCGCACATTTGGGTTACCAGAAGAGGCAACTAAAAATACGCGTATGAAAGAAAGTATGCGCACGAAAGACATACGATCGAAAAGCGACCGTCATAACATTATTACAGTCCATAATTAGAATACAACATGCAACAGCACTCTCACACTCAGTACATGAAAGGAAGTGCCAAAAGGAAAATATAGAAAGGAAATACAATACGCACACCAGCTCAACTATCACTAGAAATCAACAGTCTCTGGATCAAACTCTGGCTCCTCAAACTCTGGGGCTTCTTCTTCGATCTGTATGTCGTCTGTCGATGCCACAAAGTGAACCGTAGGTAAGTCACAATAATTCCAAACATAGAAAAGAAGCAGTGCACAAGCATGACTAAAGCAAGTGATAAAAAGTAACTACGTACAAGCAAACCTGAGCGAAAAGTAAAGTACTGAGCAAAAAATGTGACAAGGCGTACATAACAGAGTAGTAAAGGTAAGCAGAACTGAAAGAAGACAACAACGTGTGTTGTGGTAGTGCAAACAGTGAATAAACTAAAAAAACCACGTGACTTAAGCTGGAAAGTATGATATGCAACCATTGAGTTCATCTCTTGTCTGGGTGCAAATTACCCAAATGGATGACACAGGTAGGATGAGGTATTTGCCGACGTAGGCAGCATGTAAGGTTTTGTCGACATCAGCATCTATCTTTGCCGACACAGGCATCAGGCAGATGAACTCCAGTCACTCCCATACTCTCTCAAACTATGCGTTACGCCAAAAACCTAGCAGTGTCGCGTGTTCAAGAATTGCATTTCTATTTTAGTTTAGTATTCAACCCGTTGTTCTAACAGGAGATTCCAATGCAGCTTCCAAAAGAACTTTACACGACATTCAATGCATAGTTTCAGGTGGCAAGTAAGAAATGCAAGGGTGAACGAGACAAGAAAGTGATCTTCGAGAAATACGAGTTTACATGCGATGAAAGGTTGAAGAAACTCATTTGAATATAATGGTTGCAACCGATTGAAATTCTAACATTGATCCATGCATACACGGCCAGTCAGGTTTGGCTAAGCAGGTCATTATCCCCGCAATTAGGGTGATCCAAACTTTGGCACAAACGATCCTAGACACCAGGTGGTACCAATGTTAAGAACGCCAATTGTTCCATCGATTATATTAACAAAAAGTAGAGTAGTTCAAGTTTATTTAGAGTTCCATATTTATTTAGATTTCTACCACTAAGATAGTAAAACTAAGACTACGAATTGACTTTCTTAAAACCGGAAGGAAAAGTAATGCGTATGCTAAGAAATTTGAGGATAAAGACAAGTCCAACAAACATGGAATACAAAAATTGTTGGTTTAAGTGAATATTCATTCTGAAATTTAGTTTCCTATTAAATTAGGTCTCTAGTTGTATGTTCAAGTCAATAGCCGTTCTGAGGCGATATATGTCCTAATTTCATGCTCGTACACTATCTAGTTTTCTAAGTTTAGAATTCATTGTGACTTACCGGTTTCGAGGTAGTTGTAGTGAGCTGGGAATAGAGCTAGATCTTCTAAGGGTACTGGTGTACGAGAATCGGTACCTGAAATCACAAGAATTCACGGTTAAAAGTCGTACCATTTTCTACCTATTTATCTTGATCGTTTTTATTTTTATAACTGATTGAAAAGGTGTCCAAAATCATTCTAAAATTTTATGCGGGCTAAATATGAGAAAAATAATTTTACCTAAGAAGGAAACATTTTTCTGAAGCCTCTGAGTATTTTTAATAATTTTTAAAAGTTCAAAATGAATTTAAAACCCAATTTTAAATAGTTATTGTAATCGTTCAATAATTTCTTCTGAATGAAATACGTATCAGAATGTTTCAAGTATGCTGTCAAAACGACCGTCTTGTTGATTACTACAACATATAATTTATTCATATATTAGAGTACGTGAAAATATTAAGTTATTAATTGGTAAGTGAAAACACCGTAATTAAATTCTAGTCTTAAAAATTTACTGTGAAAAATCTACTCGCCTGATAGGGATTAAATCAGTACCAATGTGTTCGGAATGTTACGCTCGATTTTCTGGAGTTGGTCTTGTATTTTTCTGATCTGTATATAATTAGTTATCAATTTTAAACCAATAAACCAATGTAATAATATATATTAATATACACGTATTTATACATGTATATACGTATTTCATACATTTATAAACTCTACCACCTCCTTCACTCGAGCGCTGCTGTGCGGGGGAGGGGGGGGTCGTTCTATGATAGTGACGGGGGAGCGAGGTCAGGCGGCGTCGGGGAAGCAGCGTCGGTAAGGCGACGACGGCGGTGGCATAGCGAGCGACGACAAAGAGGCGCTGGGCAGAGGTGGGGCAGCGAAGAGCAACAGCTGGGGCTTGTTTCAATGGCAGAGCGGAGCGGAGCGGGGTAAACAGAGTCTTGGGGGAGGCGAGGGTGGAGATCGCGGCACTCAGGGCATTATCGACAGCGAGGGGATGCTGGAGAGGCGTGTAGGAGGATATGTGCACATAAGGCAATTTATCCTAAGTATACGTCTTGTTCATACTGTATATGGCACCTATTATTCAAAGTATAAATCGTTTGTATTAAAATGCTTAGATAATATCCATAGACTTATAGTTAGGTCCTACGTATCTAGATGAGATCTCGATTATGAGTAAGTAAGTGACCGAATAGAAACGTAAGTCTTAAACGGTTCGTGGTCATAGATGTGTCGAGGATTGGATATCAACACATCGGATAGACCACTGTGTCTTAGTCTTACCTTAGGGTAATGATGATCTCATAGTCATTCGACTTGGTGAAGTCGGAGACGAGACAAAGGTGCTCATTGGAGAATGAGTTCACTGAACGACCAAATTAGAGTTATTAAATGTTTAACTTTAACTAAACTGTCTTTAATAACTCTAGGGTGATGATAGGTAACCTGGTCCTTAAGACCTGAAGTCATTTGTACAAACATGTGAGTGAACGGTGTAGCTTAGACCTATGATCTAGCTTCGAGGCTAGGCCTGCTGAAAGATCTTAGGTTGAGTTGCACCTGAATTTCTCGAGGTAAGTAGATGACTTAGATGGGATTCGTCACTTCCGTTAAAGGGAAGTTAGTGTTACAGGCTCAGTACGATCTTTGTGTTAATCCTCGGCCGGGGTACGTTGTAAGAAGTACACCGTGTATACAACAAAGACCACCGTATACTGACAAATGTTGTCTAATAGGGTTGACAGTAAACCATACCCTAGGCCAACATGAACACAGTCTTGACGAAGGGACTAAAGCTAACGGAGTTCATCACTGACACATCCAATGTAAACCAATGATGCTTTTGTCAAAGGGTCGATCACGTTATGATAATTCTGAAACAGGGACGTCAGCTACTGCTTATGGTGATCGTCGTTTAGGGGTTTTGAGCCCCAACCTGTAGTAAGGTCAGGCTGTAGGGTCTCACACCGAGTAGTGTTCGTGTCTTAGTAATAGGAAGATTAATTGAGAGAAAATCATTTGATGATATCGAATAGTTGATATTCACAAAGCTTGTTGAGAAAATTAGTCGCAATAGCAATAGGGACAAATGTTGCATTTGATGCAAACTATGATTAAACGTGTCGTAAATTGGTTACCACAAATTTAGTAGGAATAAATATATTGGAAAGGGTTACCTAGCTCACGGGATCGTCCCGATCTAAACACAGGTTTAAACTGCGTCCAAATCGGAGCTCAAACGAGCCCGGAAACGCGAAAACAAGCCCATAGACAAGGGCAAACAGGCGCAGCCCCCTGGCTGCAGCGGGCGGCGTGCCCGCTACAGCAGCGGGCGCAGCCTGCTAACTGCAGCGGGCTGTGGCCCGCCCTTGCTCTCCTTGGGCGGGCGCGCCCGCTAAGCTTAGCGGGCGCGCCCGCAACTTAAATCATTTAGGGTTTTTTGAAACCCTACATGACGGCTATGAAAATCAATTATTTGCCCAACTTTGGGCAATTGTTTGAGGGGTCAAACGAAGTCGAAATTCGTCGCCGTCAGTTCCTACACGTTCACCATTCGAAGCCCTTCGGATTGATAGCTTGTTTGGTGTCTAAAGTTTAATGAGCAAAGAGAATTAATTAGTTAAAGTTTGCTTTTATGAAGAGCTCACTTAAACTACAAATTAAGCCAAATTGGCTTAATTGATTTTTGTTTCTCATTTGCAAAAGTCCCACATTGCTTGCAACGAAAGAGTGAGTGCCGACTCCCTATATAAATAGGGGTGCACTCTCTTCGTTGAAATATACACCAAGTCCTCGATCGCGTAGCTCCAGACTTTTAGAGCAAGCTCGATCGGCGACTAAACTCTCTCTCTCTCTCTCTCTCTCTCTCTCTCTCTCTCTCTCTCTCTCTTCCTATTCTCTGGAGTAGTCCTAGCAAGACTGCAAAGGGGGTTTGGATTTGGATCCAGACGTCTAAGACGCGGGTTCTACTCAAGTGAAACTTTCTACCGCGTGTAATCGGCTCGGAGGTGAAAGTCGGCTCGGGCGGATCGGTGCGAGGGTGCGAGGCGGCTCAGGCGGTTCGAGTCAAGGCGGGCTCGGTTACGAGAAGCTTCAGAAGACGGTGCGGTACATCTTGCCTGCTCCAGGGCCAAGATTCCAGGTATGTGGTTAAGTAATTTTTAGTGTAGATTTAATTAGTCGCTTTAGAATAGATCCCTCTTGGGGTGGTCAGATCCACCCCAAGTTGACATAGATCGGGCTAGGTTCTGGCTCCCTTAGAGCCTAGCTAAATTGTTTAGCTAGTCTAGAAAATTTTGTTTTCGATTTCCGCTGCGTTTTAAGCCCATGTGGTCCGTCCGACTTAGGACGGACACAGACCCGAGCTCTGGGGGTCCTCCAAAACCCCAACAGTGGTATCCGAGCCAATGCTATAGATCTATTATAGCGACATTTTAAATCTTTAAAATTGCTTAATTTTAAACATACGAACTATTTTAGCTTTATGTTAAAATTAGTTTAAAATTGTTATGTGTTTTAAAAATTGTTTTTGCAACACGAAAATTTTTGGGGGACAATTTAATTTTATGCGATAAATTTTAAATGGGTCTCTAATGTTTAAATGCTTTATAAAAGTTTTTTTATGAGATATAATATTTTTCAAGCATTTAAATGTTTATGTAACTTTAAGGAATATTTTATTTTGGAAATTTAATTTTCTTAAATTACATAAAGGTTAGAAATTTTTAAAAAACTTTATTTTAAAGCTTTTAAATCAATTTCTAATGATTTTAAAAGTGTTTTAAAATTGCTTTAGTGGATATGTAAATTAGAAATATTTTATTTTCATAAGATGAAAAGATAAATTAGTTTCTTTTAAATTACATATATGTTTCTAAATTATTTATGCGATAGTTTAATCTTAGAAATGATTGATTAAAATTTTAAAGCCTAGGTTTTAAAATTATTTGATAATTTTATGATACCTAGTTTTATGTGATAAAATGGTTTGAAGCTTTAAATTTTGATCTTTAAATTTAATTGTTAAATTTTAGGTTTGCGTGTTATTTATTATGTTGATAATTTTAACTTGCAAATTTTCATTATATGTCACTAGTTGAAACTTTTATTTTATGCGGATAAATTAGTTGTTTCATTTTCTTTTAATGGACATGTTGAATAATGTATTCATGAACCTTATTTGGTTAGCAATTAAATGTTTAAAATTTTATGAGATGAAATTTTAATAAATTAGTGACATGTTATGTTTTATAAACAAAAACAACATCAAAACCTAATACCAGATTAGGGTAGTCCCTTTGATTGTCAATCATTTCATTAAATCGTTTAATTGATGATTTTCATAAAAGACTAATGCTGAAACATGTTGTAATTGTTTTATAAAATCCTAATTAGATTGGGGCAGCACGTTGAACGAATGAACCTTATAGTTGATAAGGACTTAATAAAAGTTGTTCAACCAATCCATAAAATTTCGAATTTTTGGATCCACTAGTTGATAAGGATTAATTAGTTTTATTAATTAAAAGCCATTTAGTTGTTTGGACAAACATAGAATTGATGAAAACTCCTTCAATGGATCATGATGTCGGTCAATATGCTTGGCTAAGTTTGCTGGACCAACCTAGCTAGACTGGGTAACAAGTGGTCCTGGCTTAGTCAATTCCCTGGCCGCGTCCGCTGAACCGCAAGGAGTCGGTTCATGACTGTGTAAGTCCATCGACTATACCTAAGTCAAATACGATAATAATCTTGTTCAAGATAAATCGTAGCCCTCCTTGTTTTAGGAGGTGGCAACTGTAAGAAACGTGTTACGGTTGTTGAGCTACACTCAAGCCGTGACATGTCAATCTTATAGAAACCGATTTCTTGATTGACATCTTGACCTGAATAAAACCGTTGTCTCATCCTCCGAGCATCGGCATAAGTCTAACCAAGAGTGTAGTCTAAGTCCTGACCCAAACCGACGTGTCGTGCATACACCGAGCGGCGGGGCAAGTCAAGCTAGACACGAAAACAAGGGTCCGACTAGGCTAGCCATTGTGATCCGGATGAGCACACTCATGATCACAAATGACTAGGGGTAAAATCGATAGGGAATCATATTTAATATGATTGACGACGAGTTCGTCTACCGACTGCAGAGTCGGACAATTTGTTGAGACACACTCAAGGTTGTCAGACTCAGGGTAATCGGATCCCTCTCTCACAAATGTTATTATGTAATAAATTGTTTATTATTATGGCTTTAATAAATTTAGTGGGAGAATATAGTTTTATTAAAACCATTAAAACTATACTACGAACATATACTGACTAAAGTATCTATAAAATGCAGAATGGATTCGGGTCTTAGATATATGGTAGAGAAGAACGTGCTCGATGGAACGAACTACAAAGACTGGCTTAGGAACATTAAGTTGGTCCTTTCCCTAGCCGGGATAGGATACGTACTGTTCGAGGACGCTCCGGATAAGCCCGATGACGATTCGACCTTCAAAGAAAAGGAAGCCTATAAGCTATACCAGAGGGATGCAGAGAAGGCCAGGTGCCTTACTCTGGCTTCGATCAGTAACGAGCTGCAGAGGAAGCATGAACATATGGATGTTCAAAGTATGCTTCTCAATGCACAAGAGTTATACGGCAAGCGATCTCGAGTTGCCAAGTTCGAAGCCACCAGCAACCTCTGGTGCACTAAGATGGAGGCATGGCCCGTACAGGATCATGTTATAAAGATGATCAGGTACGTAGAGGACATCGCCCAGTTAGGCTTTGTCCTGGACAGTGAGATGTCCGTGGACATTATCCTGAAGTCTTTAACTCCTGAGTTTAAGCCTTTTATCACAGGTTTTATAATGAACAGTCTTGAAACAGATCTTCCTGGTCTCCTCAATATACTAAGGCAGTTTGAGGAGATTGAGAAGAAGCCGACTGCATTGGTTGTTGGCTCTGCTTCTTCCGACTAGCCGAAAAGCAAGGGTAAGAAGAGGCAGGTCCCGCAACCAGCGAAGGCGAAGAAAGGGAAGAAACAGACTAAAGGGGCACTGTCAAAATCTGAGTGCTTCCATTGCCATAAGATTGGCCACTGGAAGAGGAACTGTAAGATCTATCTTGCAGAGAAGAAGAAAGGGCATACTGATGCCTCTACCTCAGGTACAAATTAAATTCAATAAAACGTAATTATTTCCAATCATATAGTATGAGATACTAAAGACATCTGTGTAATGTATACATGTGGCTGATATGAAGCGGAGATTGGGAGAAGTGCGGAGGACGGTCGGCAATCTGAGCAATCGTTGCTGCTAGGGCCGTTCAAAGACTTCAAGAGACATGATCAAGAAGGATACGATACTAAATTTTAGTTGAATAAAATGTATCATTTCTTAAAGGTTGAAAACAATGATTGAGTGTTCTACACTCAAAGTTTATTGGATAAACAGATTACGGTTCATCTTTATGAATCCGTTGTTTTAATGAATGTCTCGGAAATTGCGTTTTCTGTTGAGTTGAAATTTGATTGGCTTAAATTTTCTGTGATTGTGGATTTCTGAGATGATTGCGAAAATTCTCGAATGATGATGCGAAGCTTTGGAAAATGTTGTTTTGGAGCTGACTTAATGTTATAGTCAATTGGTAGTTAAGTATAGGTTCCGGGGGCGTATAAATTGTGTGCGATCACAATTATACGCATATTAAGATTAATTCTTAATAAACTGCATTTAGTTATTAAAGAGTTAATATTAAATGTGGTTAAGGAAAAAGTACAGTGTAGGATGTTTTGATTGAGCGAGTCAATGTCAAGTTTCCTTAAACCGAACTTGACTTGACTCATTCGTCAAACCGAACCTGACACTAGTACATTCCATCTAAAGCACTTACCAAACGGTTATATCTTCGTATATATAATCTAAATATGATTTAGATATAATATTGAAGTATTTAACCGGGTAATTCTTAAAGTCAGTGTGAGCCAGCTCGTATACTTAGTTCCGGTTTCTCAGACTAAGTAAAAAGGATTTCAACCTTAAATGAATCATCTATATAAAACATTGAATAAAAATCGTTTTGATTTAATCGTATATATAGAGACTTCGGGTGTCATGTATGTACTCGACATATTGACACAAGAAAAGTGGAATGAGCTGAGACTGACTTATAGATTATAATGTTAGACCCTACATCTAGGCTATATTAGCTAATTGTTAACTATACAAAGATATGAAAAATTGATCCAGATCATTTTTCCAAAGGATCAACCCTGTGTGATCAAGAGATGTATTAATTAATCCATTAAAATTCGTTGTAGATACTCGTTAGTAAAACCACTCTTAGGTTTTTCATATTAATGTCAAAGTGACTGATATGCTATAACGGTATGAGATACCGAGATAAATAGCCTAAGTGCAAGTGGGAGATGTAGGAGGATATGTGCCCATAAGGCAATTTATCCTAAGTATACGTCTTGTTCATACTGTATATGGTACCTATTATTCTAAGTATAAATCGTTTGTATTAAAATGCTTAGATAATATCCATAGACTTATAGTTAGGTCCTTACGTATCTAGATGAGATCTCGATTATGAGTAAGTAAGTGACCGAATAGAAACGTAAGTCTTAAACGGTTCGTGGTCATAGATGTGTCGAGAACTGGATATCGACACATCAGATAGACCACTGTGTCTTAGTCTTACCTTAGGGTAATGATGATCTCATAGTCATTCGACTTGGTAAAGTCGGAGACGAGACACAGGTGCTCATTAGAGAATGAGTTCATTGAACGACCAAATTAGAGTTATTAAATGGTTAACTTTAACTAAACTGTCTTTAATAACTCTAGGGTGATGATAGGTAAGCTAGTCATTAAGACCTGAAGTCATTTGTACAAACCTGTGAGTGAACGGTGTAGCTTAGACCTATGATCTAGCTTCGAGGCTAGGCCTGCTGAAAGATCTTAGGTTGAGTTGCACCTGAAGCTCTCGAGGTAAGTAGATGACTTAGATGGGATTCGTCACTTCCGTTAAAGGGAAGTTAGTGTCACAGGCTCAGTACGATCTTTGTGTTAATCCTCGGCCGGGGTACGTTGTAAGAAGTACAACGTGTATACAACAAAGACCGCAGTATACTGACCAATGTTGTCTAATAGGGTTGACAGTAAACCATACCCTAGGCCAACAGGAACACAGTCTTGACGAAGGGACTATAGCTAACGGAGTTCATCACTGTCACATCCAATGTAAACCTAATGATGCTTTTGTCAATGGGTCGATCATGTTATGATGATTCTGAAACAGGGACGATAGCTACTGCTCGTGGTGATCGTCGTCTAGGGGTTCTGAGCCCCAACCTGTAGTAAGGCCAGGCTTTAGGGTCTCACACCGAGTAGTATTCGTGTCTTAGTAATAGGAAGATTAATTGAGAGAAAATCATTTGATGATATCGAATAGTTGATATTCACAAATCTTGTTGTGAAAATTAGTCGCAATAGCAATAGGGACAAATGTTGCATTTGATGTAAACTATGATTAAACGTGTCGTAAATTGGTTACGACAAATTTAGTAGGAACAAATATATTGGAAAGGGTTACCTGGCTGACGGGATCGTCCCGGTCTAAACACATGTTCAAACCACATCCAAATCGGAGCTCAAACGAGCCCGGAAACGCGAAAAAAGTCCAAGGCGAAGTGGGTTAGACCCACTGGGCTAACAAGCCCATAGACACGGGCAAACGGGCGCCGCCCACTGGCTGCAACGGGTGCCGCCCGCTGTTGCAGCGGGCATGCAGTGGGCTAGCGCCAGCTGCAAGCAGCGGGCGCACGCACGCTACCTAGCGGGCTGCGGCCCGCCCTTGCTCTCCTTGGGCGGGCGCGCCCGCTAAGCTTAGTGGGCGCGCCCGTAACTTAAGTCATTTCGGGTTTTTTGAAACCCCAAATGACGGCTACAAAAATCGATTATTTGCCCAACTTTGGGCAATTATTTGAGGGGTCAAACGAAGTCGAAATTCGTCGCCGTCGGTTCCTACGCGTTCACCATTCGAAGCCCTTCAGATTGATAGCTTGTTTGGTGTCTAAAGTTTAATGAGCAAAGAGAATTAATTAGTTAAAGTTTGCTTTTATGAAAAGCTCACTTAAACTACAAATTAAGCCAAATTGGCTTAATTGATTTTTTCTCTCATTTGCAAAAGTCCCACATTGCTCGCAACGAAAGAGTGAGTGCCGACTCCCTATATAAATAGGGGTGCACTCTCTTAGTTGAAAAACACAGCAAGTCCTCGATCGAGTAGCTCCAGACTTTTAGAGCAAGCTCGATCGGCGACTAAACTACTCTCTCTCTCTCTCTCTCTCTCTCTCTCTCTCTCTCTCTCTCTCTCTCTTCCTATTCTCCAGAGTAGTCCTAGCAAGACTACAAAGGGGGTTTGGATTTGGATCCAGACGTCTAAGACGCGGGTTCTGCTCAAGTGAAATTTCTATCGCGTGTGATCGGCTCGGAGGCGAAGGTCGGCTCGGGCGATCGGTGCGAGGGTGCAAGGCGGCTCAGGCGGTTGATCGACCCCGGGCGTACACCCGGAAGAACGGTTGTAGTTTTACCGCAAGTGCACGGTGTAGCAGCGAGCGGGATATCGAACACAGGGAGGACGAATGACCGTGCTTGTTCCAATCACCCTGGCTATTCAAGAAGAAAGATTTGCCTTTGGCGATCCTGTCACAATCGTCAGACAAAGTGCGGAAATATCAAGTCAAATAAAGAACGCCTAGGGAATGGGGAATCTCCGCTACTCACCGTATCTCATAAATGTGGTTCGTCGGTTTCAAAATTGCTAGATTGAGATTTTGGATGGACTAGTTGCAACTGAATGTGGAACCAAGCTCACGCTCTCGCGCTGTTGCCGGTCTATAGCTATCCTAGGTTTGGGTCCAATCTCTTGCAAACCCTAGCCTAGGAAAGCTAGCATTAGGGTCAACATCATCGTCCAATCGCGCACCGAGCTCAATCTCTTGCAAACTCGGCTCGCGATCTAGATTGGGATAGTTCCTACCCGTCCAATCTCTTGCAAACGGGTATTGGCACGGAATTGCAACCGGAAACCCTAGTATCGGTCCAATCTCTTGCAAACCGATACTACGGAAATTCGATTCCAACCCAATTCGGATTTTTAGGGTTTCCTATCGAATCGGGATCCAATCTCTTGCAAATCCCGATCGGTATGAACTCCTAGCTAACCGTAGTAAATTGATCCCAACCTAATCCCTAGATATCAATTCTAGCAAGATTTCTACTAATTCATCACAAATATGAAGTTGGGCTTGTAGGGTTCATCCCCACGCCCCAAGACGTGGCGACTACTCACAATTCATAGCAAGATCACAAAAATAATCAATGAAATAAGCAATAGAATTCATCACAATATTGAGATATGCAATAAAAATAGAATTTTTAGAGAAGAGAAAGACAAACCAATGGAGTTCTTCAATTAATCCAACAAAAATCAAACTTTTTCTCCTCTCAAATCTCAAGAATAAAACTAAAAAGCTAATCTAAAAAGCTGCAAAAAATCTAAGGAGAAGCTCTCCAAAACTAGGGTAAAAACAGGGGTTAAATAGCCCCCAAAATCGTCCAAAAACTGTGACCAAAATACCCCTGCGCAGCCTGTTTTCCGCAATTTTCGCTACAGGCAGTGCGTCGCACTCGACCGAGTGACAAAAGTCGCTCGACCGAGTGAGAAACCCTGTAATTTTCCAGTAAGTCGGGGCCTTCAGGGGTCTCTACTTCGGGGGCGGCTCGGCCGAGTGAGTTGTCGTCACTCGGCCGATGGCTTCATTGTACTCGGGCGGACAGGATTCTCCACTCGGCCGAGTGGGTCTTCTGAAGCTCAGGCAGCCGAAAAACAGAAACTTGGAGATTTTTGAAGGGCTTCGTCTGGGCGCCACTCGGGCGGACGTGATGTCTTCACTCGGCCGATGTGGTCTCCGTCGCTCGGCCGAGTGCACATGTAAATCGTGTCTGATCTGGTCGGCCGAGCGGTGTCTCGCTGGTCGGCCGAGTGGCTCCTCCACTCGGCCGAGTGGGACACTAAACATGCCCAATCTGCTTATTTTGGCCTCCTCGTCGCTCCTGCGACGTCCGTTCTTCTTCCGCTCCTCTCCAACAGCAAAAAATACCCCTCGGGGAGGTCGTCGGTGACCGTCTAGAGTAAGCGCATCTCGAGATCACTCCAAATCACGCCAAATCACCTGAAATGCGACAAAACAACAAATCGTGAAAAGCATCGCAATATCATCGATATATCGTGAAAAACATGATTTGGGCGATCTAAATGGCATGCAAACATGCGGGAAAAGGTGTAAAATAAGGAGTGATCAAAATCCCCCAAGCTTGCCTCTTACTCGTCCTCGAGGAAGATAAGTAAATGGCGAACCCGGTGGAATTTGGAAAACGAAAATGGCGAAAAAATGAAAAAATGAAAAACGGAGAAGAATGGAAAACGAAATGAAAATAAAGAAGAGAGAGAGAAGCGAAGAGGTAGGCTACTAGATCATTTTCTCAGGACGGGGGTTTCACTTACTCATATAGCATGCACCGAATGAAAAACTCATGTCAAAAGATTTTATTTTGATATCATAGTATAATAGTGCAAATAGAAATGGAAAACCCACGAACAACGATATAATCATGAAAAACGGAATAATTCTAAAATCAACATCGTCTGAATCATTTAAAGCGGTATACGAATCACAGATCACACACTTTTCAATTGAATGCTTTCTATCAGGAGTATAAGAGTATCACACTATAGAATTCACCAATGATTATAAAAGTAGAGAAATGATGTTCAAGATTTGTGGAGAAAGAAATAGATATAACTCTCGGTTCACTCTATAAGACATGCACGACAACTTCAGCAGGGTAATCTAATCTACTCAGTTTCGATCACAAAAAAGCTAACTAATCCAGATTTATCATAGCTAACATCATTCAATCATCCTGAAGTGAAGTGTACAATTCATGCATATAGAAGTGATATAGGAAAAAGAAATCAGTACTCTAGATATAAGCATTCAATGCGTGAATCTTGGTGTGTTTTCTGTGATAGCATACATATGAATATTCAGACTCAGCTAATAATAAAATTTCATCCATTTTCATGTGGCAAAAGTGTGGGTTACTATCTCTAGATGCAAGGCAAGTCATAGCATATGATATCAGAAATAAAGTCTAAGACATGACAAATATAGCATGCATATAGAGTAAGCTAAATCCAACGTCATCATCATCACAGAAAAGTCATCTCTAGCATGAGATGAAAAAGAAATAAAGATAAAGGGATAAAGGAACTATTTATAATGCGGCACACAGAAAAAATAAGAAAAACGTGATGCATGGCAAAACAAAAGAAAAATGATGAAAAAATAAGTGCAAAAGCGAAGAATGGTGTGAAAAACTAAAAATAAAGGTGGCAAATCGAAAAAGAACGTGAGAACTCACTCCCCCAAGCTAAATGGCACAGTGGCCTCAATGTGCAAAGTGTGGCACACCGAGAGACAAGAAGTGTGAGGGGAAAGTGAGGATGCATGCATGAAAAATGAAAAGAAAAAGAAAAATAAAGAAATGAAAATATGATGCGGACATGATGCATGCGCAGATAGGAGTGATACAGATATAAAGGTGGCACCAAAACTCTCCCTCTCTCCCAAAAAGATATATAAAGATACGGCAAAATGAGAATCCCAAAATAAGTGAGGGGAGGGGGGGTGGACAAAAAGGCATCAGGACCCAGCAGAAACAGGCAGCACAACGGCAAAAGGAATCGATGGCATCAAGGGTGCCTAGGAAGGTGGTGCTGCACCGTCTCCGTCCTGAGGCGGAGGTGGTGGTGGTGGCTGGACAGGCCGCTGAGCGGGTGTGGGTGTGGAAGTGGTAGCAGGTCGGGTGTGTGTGGGAGTGTGGGCGGGAACCTGCTGGGTGGGTGGGGGTACGCGCGGGAGACGCTCCAGAACCTGGGTAAGACAGCAGTGAATCTGGGGGATCAGGTCGAAGCGTCCAGCCATCGCAGAGACGGTGGAGGACAGGGTCCTAAGGTCGCCTCTGAGGCCACTCACCGCCCCCTCTAAAGCACGAATGCTCTGAAGTACAGTGTCAGGGGGAGGTGGTGCAGAGGGACGCACCGGGCGGGGCTGTGCAGGGCGTGGCTGGCGTACTCGGGTCGCGTATGTGACGGGCTCAGCGTGGAAGGGTACGAAAGGTGCTGCACTCGCAAATGTGGGCCTGGCCTCAGTGTGAGGCCAGGGCACAGACTGGTGAGAAGTGGAGGCAGCAGCAGCGAAAGAAGAGTGCAAAAATGGCAGCGAGGCGGCCAGAGAGGTCAGTGGCACAGAAGTGTGGACAGACGCCACGACACTCTCGGAAAATACAGCATGGGTGGAGACAGAGGTGACTACCGCTGGGGTGGAAGTGTGTGGACAAAAAGGCGCAACCCCAGCGGAGATCATGCTAGCCATGGTCTCCACGACCGCGGCAAACGAGGGCTCTCCACTCTCAACAAAGGTCGGTGGGCGCTCGGGGAGTGCGGAGCAAAGAGGCTCGACGGACAGAGGGCTAGTGGTGGTGGTGGGAGTGGTGGAGACAGCCTCGGAAGTGGTGGAGGTGGTGGAAGTGGGCTCAGCTGAGGTACTCGTGACACTGACAGAAGTGTCAGGAGCAGCGGAAACATCAGGTATAGGCTGAGGGGCCACTGGGTCAACAGGCTCGGCAGCAGGCTCGGCAGGGTGTGCAACAGGGTCTACAGGGGCAGCGTGGGCCTGCTCGGCCTCCTCGGCCTCGAGCACGTAAGCAGCGGGGATGAGAACATCCATCGCAGGGAGCCAGTCAACGTGGGCTGGTGCAATCTGAGTCTGAGCAGGGCTCGGGAGAATCATGTAATCGGCCCCGTAAGGGCCGTGCAACCAGACCCAGTGACGCTCACCATGCGGACGAAGCATCTTCATCCGGGCCATAACATCTATCGACAGAGAAGTGGGGACCGGGATGCGTCGCAAGTCGTCGGGGAAGTCCTCGCCGGTCATAAGAGCAAGCAAGGTGATCAGGCCGCCGCAGCATATCGGTGAGCGAGCGCCCACCGATACGATGATGCGGTCCAAAAACCAAGCCGCGATATCGATCACGACGGCGGGGACAAGCTCATCGCCATCCCTAGATAGAGCTTTGGGATGCGTCATCGTGTAGAGCATGTAGAGCTCTGGCGTAGACATCGTGCCCGGCTCATATCTGGCCAAAAAGGTCGTCGCCATAAGGCGCTGAGCAATGCGGAGGCAGGGATGGACAATGGCCGAGGCCTTGGCCCTACTAGGGTCAAAGGCAGCGTGATGACCCGTAATCCGGGCCCAGAAGGCACCGGCGTCGAAGGAAGGTGGGGGGATATGGGTGGGGCCGTAACCGCGATCGGCACCGGGGACAGCGGGCCACGAGAAAAACGCTCTCATCATATCGAGAGTGACCTGGCACTCTTGATCCATGAACCGAAATGAGCATCCCTCGTCGGTCCGGGCGATCGAACTCAGAACCTCAAGTGTCGGGCGGGTAAACGTATCCGCCGACACCTGGAAGAAATCTCGCCAGCCCACGTTGTCGTACAACATGAGCATCCCCTCTAGTACCCCCAGGCATCCTAGGTCAGCGAGGTGTGCAAACCTGGAGGGTACGATCGAGTGCTGGGAGATACGGTCGAAGACGACGCGGTGTGCGTCGTCTCGGAACGTAATCCCGAGCGGCCCGACCAGTGGAGCCGGAGGTGGTGGCTGTGCAGCGGCAGGGAGAGGCTGTGCGGGCTGTGGGTGCACTGCAGGCTGTGCGGGGTGTGAGGGGCCTGCATGCTGTGCTGGGTGGACGGCGTGTGTGGGAGACGGTGGAGGAGAGTCCTCCAACTCGTGGGAGGGGCCGGCATCATCTGACCGCTTCCGCTTGGCGGAAGCTCTCTTCGACCGCGGCCGTGTCCGGGGCGGCATATCGGCCCCGAGCGCGCCGAAAAGTGTAAAAAGTGCGGTGTGTGTAAAAGAGTGGAAGGAGTATACCCAGACACGCCGCGAGTGCTCAGCAATGGAAGCGTGCGAAGTCAGCGCCTCCACAAAGCTCAAATCTGTCCCGAGAAGCTCCCCTGGGCTCCCCTAAGCTCCCAAAAACAACCTGCGCGTGAAATGGAGATATCAGCGGGTAATAATCAAAACGTATGGAGCATTAGGGGTATCATAGATAGATATAGGAATTGATTTGGGTTTGGGGGTCGTTTAACACATGGATCCTCAAAAAATACTCAAAAAGAGGAGAAAAAGGCAAATCAGGCGATACCGGAGGTGGTCGGAGCGGCGGCCGCCGGCGGCGACTCGGGCGAGTCACGGCGGGGGGTCGGCCGGCGATGGCTGGCCGAGCGACGGCGCGACGACGGCGATCGGGCGAGTGAGGGGTGTGAGCGGGCGAGGGAAGCTGAAAGGTCGGGGGGCGCGATCGGTTTCAGCGTTTCGAAAAACGTGTCCCCCTCGACCCCTATATAGCAGAAGTTACGACTCGGCCGAGTGACTAGGTCACTCGGCTGAGTGGAATCAATGGAAATTCCTCCCCGCTTACGCATCGGCCGAGTGGCCTTGCCAGCCTCGGCCGAGTGGAGTAAGTCCATTCGGCCGAGTGGCTCAAGCTACTCGGCAAGACTCGCCCTAGGAGCGTATCCGTTTTACTCGGCCGAGTGGGAATATATACTCGGCGAGTAGCAGTTATATTGAAATCAGGAAAATAAACAGAGAGTTGGGTACAGCAGACTTCCCTCGTTCGTGAGCGGCTTGGCCGGACGAACTTATGTACTCGGCCGAGTGACTAGTATACTCGGCCGAGTGAGCCTTGTGTTCTGCTGTTTGTCTTCGTTTGGGCTCTAAACTCCGTCTTTCTTCCTCCAGTTGATTCCATCTTCCTCCCAAGCGTCGAGCACCTTCTTGGGGCGCTCCTCGTCGTCTCGTTCATCCTCCTCATGATGGATCTACCTATCTCCTCTCCTGTCAAGAAAAATAGGACCCGTTATCACAAATTTTTTGGGCGAACGACTCAAAACACTAAAAATTTCTAAAACGAAAATAAAGAAAAAGTGAAAATAAAGCGAAAACCGTCGGGTTGCCTCCCGACAAGCGCTCGTTTAAGGTCGTGAGCTCGAGCCCCTATAATTTTCAATCAATGCGGGATGTTTGGTGCATATGAGATGCACCCATCAAACTTTCCGGGGAGCGCGCTTGGATTTGGACATGGCGGCGTGTTCTCCCTCGGTGGTCTCTCATCTCGAATAGTGTTGGGGGGAGGCTCCCCCAAGCTAGCATTTGCTCCGGTCAACGGCTTCACCGGTGATGCCGATTTCCGTACCGAAGGAGCTTTCTTTGGAGACTTTAATTTCGAGAGCTTACAGAGCTCTCGAATCCTTGCGACGTCAGCGTCGCCTTCATCATCTTCAGCGAGAGGTCGGGGGAATCATCTTTCTTCTCATTTTGGCCTAAATCCGGGCCTTCCTCGAAATCTTTATCGAATAGAGCGCCAATAGAGTGGGGGATCGCCTCCTCAATTACCTCATCAAGGAGGTCCATGTAATCAAGCTCCTCGTGGTAAGGCATGTGCTTCATAGCCTTAAGAATGTGAAGCTCCACCTCGATGTTGCCGACATTTAAAGTTAGGGTACCTTCGCGCACGTCGACAATCACTCCGGCGGTGGCGAGGAACGGGCGTCCAAGTATCAATGAAGTATCCCCCTCCTCCTTAACGTCCATGATCACGAAGTCACATGGCAAGCATATTCCCCCCGGGACTTGTAGCGGGATGTCTTCGGCGATCCCCACCGGCCTTGTTATCCGTCCATCGGCTAATTGAATGTGCATGTCGGTGGGTTTCAACTTTGTCCCGGTGTTTAGCCTTAAGAACATGGAGAGAGGCATGAGGCTCACACTAGCCCCTAGATCAACCAACGCCTTTTGAAGAGGAACGCCGCCCAAGGTGCAAGGAATCCGAAAACTCCCCGGATCTTTGAATTTTGCAGGCTCCTTCTCTCTCTTGGTGAACCAAGAGCCCTCCTCGGCTAGCATGATCTTCTTCTTCCTCTTTCTCCCCGAGATCAAGTCCTTTAAGAATTTAGCATATGTGGGGATCTCCACGATGGCGTCGAGGAAGGGAATATTGAGGCTAACTCCTCTTAGATACTCAAGAAACTTCGCTAGCCTTTTCTCCATTTTCGCTCTAGCGAGCCTTTGGGGGAATGGGACCGGTGGCATGAAGCGCCTCTCCTCGATCAATTGTTCCGCTCTAGATTTCTCCTTTTCTTGTGGCTCTTTCTCCTTATCATCTTCAACTACCGGCTCAATTGGATCCAAGCTTTCCTCCACGGGCTCCTCGGTAGGAATCATGGCGGGAGTGGTATCCTTTCCGCCTCTAGTGGTAACGGCAACTACGGCATTGATGTGGCCGGTGTTGCGCCGTGGGTTTTGCTCGAGTTGCGTCGGCAATCGTTGAGTGTTCCGATTTAGCAACGCTAATTGCTCCGATATGTGAGCCACAACGGTATTAAGAGAGTCTTGCCCCGCCTTCAAGCTAGCATTGACCTTATTTTGCTCGACCATAAACGCCTCCACTCTAGCTTCGAAGTCGGATCGTTGTTGAGCTTGTGGAGGGTTTTGATTTTGATTCCTCCACCCTTGATTGTATCCGGGCGGCCTATATGGTGGAACTTGTTGCTTTGGTTGAAAATTTTGTTGAGTAGGCCCCCTCGGTGGATAGTTTTGTTGTTGGGGTGGTAGTGGTGGTCGGGCTTGTTGAGGTGGCGGTTGTGGCGGGTTCAAAGCTCCTTCATTGTTGGCGTAAGAGAATCCGGGATGATTTCTTGCGGTCGGATTGGCCCAATATCCTTGGTTCCCCGCAACATATTGTACTTGCTCCAAGGATCCTTCTCCTTGCTCTCCTCCCGAGTACATGGCTTGAGATTGGTCTTGCCAATCACACATTTGGTTCGTTGGAGCGGAGGTAGAAGGGCTTCCTTGGGGCTCCGTGATAAACTTCTCTAATCTCTCCACTACCTTGTGGAGAGAATCAAACTTGCTCGTAAGCTCCGCTACGGCCTTCGCCTCGTAGATGCTAGTTGGCTTTAAGGAGGACGTAGAGTGTCCTCGCTCATCGCCCCATTGTTGATTATTTGAGGCCATCTCCTCAATTAGGGCCGTAGCTTCCTCGGGAGTCTTTGACAAGATAGCACCATTCGCCGCGGCATCAATAATTTGTTTGGTCCTCGGTTGGAGACCGTTGTAGAAGCTATGAACTAACTCCCGGTCTTCAATGCTATGATACGGGCATTGATGCTGCAAATCCTTAAAACGCTCCCAAGCTTCATAGAGCGTCTCCTGTGGTCCTTGCTTGAAGGACATGAGAGCGCTCCGGATCTTCACCGTCTTAGATGGCGGATAGAACTTGTCAATAAATGCACTCGCCAACTCATCCCAAGTGGTGAAGACACCCTCAGCTTGCGTCCTCAACCAGTATAGTGCCTTGTCCTTTAGCGTGAAAGGGAAGAGACGCAGTCTGATGGCATCGATGGAGACCCCCGGCATCTGGAATGTGGCGCACTTCGACAAGAACGATTGGATGTGGTAGTGGGGATTTTCATGGGCATTCCCATGAAATGGATCCTGCTGCATCAGAACCACTAGTCCAGTCTTTAGCTCGAAGCTCTTGTCAGCCGCCAACCCCGGCATGGCAATGGATGAGGTAGTAGAAGAGGTCTTAGGCCGAAGCCTATCTCGAATAGAAATTAGCCTCGCCATCCTTGTCGCCAATTGTTCAGGAGTTTCTGGGTTGGTCATAAACCGCCCTTCCGGATTTTGTCTCCTTTCCGCTCTAAGTCTCCGCGCGGTACGTTCGATCTCTGGATCAAACAATATAGCTTCAGGGTCCGCCGTAGATCTCGTGTACATGCACAGGGAAAACAGAGTTTCAAAGAGATGATTAGTACCGTGGAAGGGTTAGGTAAAAAATTAAAAAAATGGAAATAATAGTGATAATAGTGAAAAATAAAAAAAAGAAGTAGCTAGGGGTGGTAAGATCAAACGCAATCGCCTCCCCGGCAACGGCGCCAAAAACTTGATCGACCCCGGGCGTACACCCGGAAGAACGGTTGTAGTTTTACCGCAAGTGCACGGTGTAGCAGCGAGCGGGATATCGAACACAGGGAGGACGAATGACCGTGCTTGTTCCAATCACCCTGGCTATTCAAGAAGAAAGATTTGCCTTTGGCGATCCTGTCACAATCGTCAGACAAAGTGCGGAAATATCAAGTCAAATAAAGAACGCATAGGGAATGGGGAATCCCCACTACTCACCGTATCTCATAAATGTGGTTCGTCGGTTTCAAAATTGCTAGATTGAGATTTTGGATGGACTAGTTGCAACTGAATGTGGAACCAAGCTCACGCTCTCGCGCTGTTGCCGGTCTATAGCTATCCTAGGTTTGGGTCCAATCTCTTGCAAACCCTAGCCTAGGAAAGCTAGCATTAGGGTCAACATCATCGTCCAATCGCGCACCGAGCCCAATCTCTTGCAAACTCAGCTCGCGATCTAGATTGGGATAGTTCCTACCCGTCCAATCTTTTGCAAACGGGTATTGGCACGGAATTGCAACCGGAAACCCTAGTATCAGTCCAATCTCTTGCAAACCGATACTACGGAAATTCGATTCCAACCCAATTCGGATTTCTAGGGTTTCCTATCGAATCGGGATCCAATCTCTTGTAAATCCCGATCGGTATGAACTCCTAGCTAACCGTAGTAAATTGATCCCAACCTAATCCCTAGATATCAATTCTAGCAAGATTTCTACTAATTCATCACAAATATGAAGTTGGGCTTGTAGGGTTCATCCCCACGCCCCAAGACGTGGCGACTACTCACAATTCATAGCAAGATCACAAAAATAATCAATGAAATAAGCAATAGAATTCATCACAATATTGAGATATGCAATAAAAATAGAATTTTTAGAGAAGAGAAAGACAAACCAATGGAGTTCTTCAATTAATCCAACAAAAATCAAACTTTTTCTCCTCTCAAATCTCAAGAATAAAACTAAAAAGCTAATCTAAAAAGCTGCAAAAAATCTAAGGAGAAGCTCTCCAAAACTAGGGTAAAAACAGGGGTTAAATAGCCCCCAAAATCGTCCAAAAACTGTGACCAAAATACCCCTGCGCAGCCTGTTTTCCGCAATTTTCGCTACAGGCAGCGCGTCGCACTCGGCCGAGTGACAAAAGTCGCTCGGCCGAGTGAGAAACCCTGTAATTTTCCAGTAAGTCGGGGCCTTCAGGGGTCTCTACTTCGGGGGCGGCTCGGCCGAGTGAGTTGTCGTCACTCGGCCGATGGCTTCATTGTACTCGGGCAGACAGGATTCTCCACTCGGCCGAGTGGGTCTTCTGAAGCTCAGGCAGCCGAAAAACAGAAACTTGGAGATTTTTGAAGGGCTTCGTCTGGGCGCCACTCGGGCGGACGTGATGTCTTCACTCGGCCGATGTGGTCTCCATCGCTCGGCCGAGTGCACTGGTAAATCGTGTCTGATCTGGTCGGCCGAGCGGTGTCTCGCTGGTCGGCCGAGTGGCTCCTCCACTCGGCCGAGTGGGACACTAAACATGCCCAATCTGCTTATTTTGGCCTCCTCGTCGCTCCTGCGACGTCCGTTCTTCTTCCGCTCCTCTCCAACAGCAAAAAATACCCCTCGGGAGGTCGTCGGTGACCGTCTAGAGTAAGCGCATCTCGAGATCACTCCAAATCGCGCCAAATCACCTGAAATGCGACAAAAACAACAAATCGTGAAAAGCATCGCAATATCGTCGATATATCGTGAAAAACATGATTTGGGCGATCTAAATGGCATGCAAACATGCGGGAAAAAGGTGTAAAATAAGGAGTGATCAGCGGTTCGAGTTAAGGCGGCTCGGCTACGAGGAGCTTCAGAAGACGGTGCGGTACATCTTGCCTGCTCCAGGGCCAAGATTCTGGGTATGTGGTTAAGTAATTTTTAGTGTAGATTTAATTAGTCGCTTTAGAATAGATCCCTCTTGGGGTGGTCAGATCCACCCCAAGTTGGCATAGATCGGGCTAGGTTCTGTCTCCCTTAGAGCCTAGCTAAATTGTTTAGCTAGTCTAGAAAATTTTGTTTTCGATTTCCGCTGCGTTTTAAGCGCCTGTGATCCGTCCGACTTAGGACGGACACAGACCCGAGCTCTGGGGGTCCGCCAAAACCCCAACAAGGAGTGGCAGCGGGGGGTTGTTGATTTGGAGTGAATATTGCATATTTAACCCCCTTATTAGTCCTATTTTGTGCTCATGAAATGCTTAATTGATCTCTAATGCGTTCATATTTTTCTCATCATCATTTATTAGAGAAATTACTCTATTTGTGCACAAAATACGAATTTTATTGAGTATTTCTGCCTTTTTATATTTTTCCTAGCACCGTCTCGATCTCACGATTCCAACGACTATTTATTTGTATTTTTCTGAGATCTGTGATAATTTCTATGAATTTTTGAATGCAGAATACCATTTATTGGAATTAAAATAAGTTTGCACGAATCTTGGCGCAAGCGGTGGCAGCATCAGAGCCGTTCCCGCTCCATCGGACGGCAGCGGAGCTGAGGAATTTAGAAATAATTTGGACCGTCGGATCAAGATCCAACGGCCCACATCTTCTCTCCAACGCAGCAGCGGGGCGCATCAGCCTGGCCACGTGGCGCCATCGCAACGACGCTTTGCTTGATCGGACGGCAACGACGCGAAGCATCAGCGCTGAGCGAAACGACGAAGCGGCGAGCTCTTGATCGTCCGATCTTCGATCCAACGGTCACGAGTTATTCCGATCAGCTCTCGGAGGCGATGCGAATGCGGGCGCGAAGCGGGTGATGATCCGTTATAAATGGACACGTGTCGCGTTTATAGGCAATCCCGCATGGATCGATGGATGAGAATTGCACCGGCCGTATTATCGGGTTCAGGCGCGAAAACGAAGCGGGTTTCGACCCGTTATACCCCCAAAACCCGCAATGCTATTATATAAGCGTATTTCTAGGGTTTTGGGGGTATTCTGGCATATTTTGGGACTTTTGGAGCGGCTACTGTGCGTATTTCTCCAGGGGAAAATTCTGAAAAATCCCAGAGGCTATTCTTCTACTTTCCAGGGAGTTTTGGGTTCTAAAGTGGAGATTTGGTGATAAATTCTTGAACTTATACCTCGTATTTGGTGTATTTCATCGTATTTGGCTACTAAAACGATGTATTTGGCTAGGAAATCTGATATTACTTGCACCATGCATGGCTAATCTCCTTGTGCTATGGTTGTGATGTAATTAGGAGTATTTAGTTGATGAATTTCATGTCTTTAGCCCTATTATCATGTCAAAATTGCTCGTAACATTGATTTCTACAACGTATTTGTTGGGTATTTGCTTATTGTCGATATTGTTTACACCCCATATGGCTAGGCCCTGACAAGGCTAGCCAACTCATGTTCACTAATCTGAACTTATTGTTGCGTTTATCATTTAATGAAATCAATGTTGCTAGTGATACGTATACGGCTATTTGACTAGTTTTTATCGATTCATCTTCCGACGCCTTCACGCCTTGACCGGGTGAAGCGTTGAGTTATATGAAAGACATGATATTTTAGCAATTATTAACTCCTAATGAACTCACAACCGTAGCACATCCACTTCATATGTGTTGGTGTTGATGTAGTTAGGGTGTCGTAATTATTGATTTCTATATCTTTTCGCCCTATTTGCACCTGATTAATTCTTTGGCACGTTTCTATACGCTTGATCGCCATACTTTCCGACGTTCTCGTGCCCTGACCGGACAAAACATTGAGTTATAGAAAAGGTATTGATATTCATTGATTGTGCACACCCTAACGAAATCAAATCCAACACATGATCCTCATACTTGTATCCCTCTCCAAGTCACCGTAAATATCGTTTTATTTTTCTATTTGAAGCCCTTGATCCTATATCTTCGTGTTTGATAGGTGGTTGGCTAACATCGTATTATTACTCTTTTCAGATTGACGATCGTAGTTTTGCAGGTCAGTTGTCCCGCGGATTCGATACCTGGACTCACAAGGATATTACTTGCACGATCTCCTGCGCTTGGGAGTAGTTCTCACATCATTTGAGACAAGGCAGTTGTTCGACGGACTGTGTGGGGTCGAAGGACGGCGATGGCGGGGCTGAGGCAGTGGGGAACGGTGGGGCAGATGGGGGAGTGGCGGTGCGTGCTTCTCCGACGAGGTGAGGATGAGGGAAGGAGGAAGGAGGGTGAGCGGGAGAGGGGTCGGAGACGTGAGAGAGGGAGAGAGCTGAGTGTTTTTAATTTAATTAGAAAAATTATTTTAGAATGGGTGTTAATCGGGGATTATTGGGGGGTATTTATAGGGTTAAATGATGCATGAACCCTCTAATAGCAATTAATATGGTTGTTAGCTTTTTTGACTAACTTAGACAATTTTAATATGATGGTTATTGTTAGAACTCAAAGAAAGAGTAACCATGGCATAAGGCCTGTGCCATGGTCCTCTATTTATTCAGCAGTATGCAATACCAAAGAACATGGGATCCCAAAGGTCCCCATTATCCTAACTAAATGAAGGATTAATGGAGGGATATAAGTGATGGGGAGGCCAAAGGCCTCCCTCACTCATAACACTCCCCCTTATTCATCCATTACTTTGGTCTTAGCATATAAAGCTAAAAGGGTGGATACTTCTGGATCCAAAGTAATCGTGTTTGCCTCATTAAAATCTTAGCTGTAGAAAACCTAGTGGGAAAAACTAACGGCTTAAGGAAAAAGAGTGCAACCCACATGTTACTCCCCCTAATTCGTATAAGCTTCAGGCTTGTAGGTCTTTCAGCTATCTCATACCGATTCCTTTTACAAGTTTTACAAAAATACATCTTGGTAAATACTTAGTAAATAAATCAGCTAAGTTGTTGCAGGACTGGATCTGCTAAACTTTGACATCCTCGTTCTTTTGTAGATCGTGCATCCAGAAGAATTTGGAAGATATGTGTTTCGTTCTGTCGCCTTTGATGTAGCCATTTTTGAGTTGTGCAATGCATGCAGTGTTGTCTTCAAACAAGACAGTGGGTTCAAGATCACCAATCTTCAAGCCAGTGGTATCAAGGATGTGTTGGACGACGGAGCGAAGACGAAACCGCTCATGATGACATGCTGCTCGGTCGAGCTGATACACGAGCCCAGCAGAAAAGAGAATATGCATCCTACTCGACCGAGCAGCGTGGTGACTCGGTCGAGTCATTTCTATTTTCGATGCTCCATCCAGTTCAACATCCTGCTCGACCGAGCAGGACTTACTCGACCGAGCCAGCAGGCGACTCGACCGAGCAAGGCCTACTCGGGCCGAGCAGACAGAGTGACACTTCTGAAGGAGCACGATCCACTGACAGAATCGACCAAGTAGGAGGTGACTTGACCGAGCAAGGGGGTGACTCGACCGAGCACGAAGGCTACTCGGTCGAGTAAGGCGAAAGGCTAGATTTTCAGACAGGCATGCACTCTTTTCAAATCTTCTATCACCTGGGATTTTTTAGTATTTTTATAATATTGTTCCCTGATAGTAGACTTCAATACGGTTCCAACGCCACCAACAACGCACCAATCGGAGATCGGATGAGCTCTAGGGAATTTTTGCAAGATGGTGTTGCAGTACTGAAATCTGCACTCGATTGAGTGCTATTTCTACTCGCTCCAATGGGGTCCACCAATAAGTTGCGGCTAGAAACAGATTTGGGCCATATTTGATAGGGTCTTTTGGGTTATTTTATAGGGTTTAGAGAGGGATATACATTTTTTTTGTAGCCGTCATTTTTGGGGGGCATCTAGGGGAGTTTTTAGAGAGTTTTTTTGGAGTTTCTTTGGAGACGATCTTTCGGGATTGAGGCCATGCCATAGGCCCCTCCCATGTATCAAGCTAAGTACTTCTATTCTTTTGAATTACATTTTAGTTCTTATTGTTTTTCTATGATGCTAACAATAATCTTTATTGTTTTCATAATGCTTGCTATGCTTGGGTAATCCCATCTAGGGCTAAGGGATTAGCCCTAGGATTTTAGGATCTAGATGCGAAGATAGGATTTTTATGATGCTTTGGGAATAAAAGGGGATGCATTCGAACCATGAGAGTGGTGAGATTAATGTAGATCCCTAATGCACATACCATATGCATCTATCGCGCAAGCGGGTGAATACGGTATGTTAGATTCATGATGCCTAGACACAAGAATTCACTTCCTAGCTACTACAACCCCCAATTAAACCAATGCAACTTGAAGTTTCAACCGAGCATCGACGTCCGTCGGTCCTAGCCGGCGAGTCCTAAAGCCCTAATCTTTTATATTTTATTTATTTCTTTCTTTGTGTGGAATCCCCTATTTGCGACATTGAGTGACACAACCTTCGCATCCATTACCATTACGACCCTCCATACTCCACATCCACCAATAAACCTGCAATTCTAACTCAACCTAGGAGTAGATAGGTAGTATAGCACCGTTTTCCCGTGTTCGATACTCGCTTGCTACTATACCGTGCGCTTTCGTTAAACGACATTGTTTCGGAGTTAGTTCCGGCCCGATCAAGTTTATGGCGCGGTTACCGAGGATTTATCTCCATGTAATTCACGCCATTACTAGGTCGCTCAAGGGTTACATTTCGGATGACCAAGTTTATGGCGCCGTTGTCGGGGAGGCGTTCCGCCATACCATCTATTTACCATAATTAGGTTTATTAGATTGCATTAAAAAACAAAATTTAAAAAAAGAACAAACAGAGAGAGTAATTTTTTTCCCGCCACCTGCTATTATTATTATCTTTATCTCTCTTTGTACCACTGACGTCTTTTCCAGGTTCTCTACTTTGCTTGATCAGGTACAGTTGATGCAGGGATGGTGCTTCCAAGGATGCAACCGGGTTCTATACGATCCTATATATACCTCGCTACATTCTATCTGGCCGATGGAGAGTCCTTCAGAGAAGCATTGTGCAAGTTCGAAAGAATGTTAGGGATATTCCACATGGAGTCAGACCATGAGTGGGATGGTTCCAGGCTATTTGAAATCTTTGCTGGAAGGCTAAAGGGACCCGCACAGGAGTTTATGAAGATGATGCAAGTGGAAAAGTTCAGTGATCTGCAGTTGGCAGCAACCTTGGAGCAAATGTTAGATGATGCTCGATCTACCGGTTTGCTAATCGTTATGGCAGGTAAACCATCTGACCAAGTACTCATCGATTTCGTTATGGCTAATGTCTCTGATGTAGGTACTATCGTAGACGGAGTGCATGTTTCACTTGAAGGTGATCGTATCCACATTTACACCATTGAGACATCTGAGCTGCCAGAGGAGGACATATACGTGGACCTATTGAGAAGCATCGTGGACACAGTTCGATACACTGGTCCATTAACAGTAACGGCAGTTGATTCTTTTGAGCTTGGATTTCAAAACTTTATTACTCACCGTATCTCTTCCACAGGCACAATTGACAATAGTGTCCATGCTCGAGTTGAGGGGGCCAAGATATATTTTTATACCGTGGAGGAGATGCCTGAGCACATAGTGTCACATGCACCTACCGTGGAAAGGGCCAAGACACACCATACGATGCCTCGAGTTCCAGGACGGAAACGAAGACATAGGCATAAAAAGGAGAAGATGAAATTCACTTTGCCTACTATACCAGTGGAACCCGAGGAGGAGGCCGAAGCAGTGCATCTCGAGGAGGTCGAGCTATATTTATTTTACATATTACATGCGGAACCAGAGACTTTCGCTGAGGAGGTCGTGCGTCGGGACGAGGACACAGCCATTCATAAGGATCCTGAGCATCAGCCTCCTCCTTCAGAGCTTTCGCAACCACCTCATCTTTCCACTGACTCTGAGGACCACCCACCAGAGCTTACTGCTCTCCTTCAGGGAGATCTCTTCACCCCCTCATCTCCTACATTTGATTCCCCTCCAGTGTATGATGTTTTTTATGATTCAGATTTTGATGACTTATTACACCTTTTGCAGGATACACATACATATGATCAAGATGTATGATGGGATGTATACGAGGAGGAGAGCGAGGAGTTAGCACATATGGATGCTATTGAATATGATCAGGAGGTAAGATGAGATAAGTCTGACGATGATGAAGAGTTGCCTGATGAGACCCACGCATATATGCCAAAGCTAACTAAACAACCTGAGGCGAACAACGAGGAGTTGATCGACGTGGTGCACGAGAGTAGAGATTTATTTCCAGGGAAGTGTCGTCTATTGTCTTTAATTTTAAATACTTGTATTGATGACCCTCTTTGGAATGCATTTATTTTAGGGAAAAATTTTCCACATCAGATTGATGCGGCTTATCTCTTCCAAGGTACAAGTGGAGTCCTTGGAGAGATGCTAGGAGCCGCATTGCTGGAATCTGATGAAGCCTGTGGAGATAATTACCTGGCGGAGCCACGGAAAGTGCAGATAGAGCAGCTGCCTGCACCGACAAAGATACTGGACTCGCCTTTTGCTACAGGTGGTACTAATCCAGTATTGTAGTATTTTATGCTTTCAATAAACACGAATCCTCTCGACAATGAGAGGACCGTATAGGATTTTATATGCTTTCTTAGTTTAATAAATTCATCCCATATGATGGCTAAATTATCTTTTGCATTCAACCCATTATTTATCATCCATGCCCACCCTTGTATTTGGCGCTTATTTTGCCTCTCTCCTCAATTTTTATGTGATGTTTAAGCTTGGGGGAGAGAAACATTTTTTGTTGAGTGGCCCCCCCATCTTGTTGTTTGTCCTCTATTTATATCGTACACACATTGAGGACAATTTGATGTTTAAGCTTGGGGGAGTGCATAGTGCACACACTTTACTTCATCGTGAAACACACTTCAAAATTTCCATATGACCCATGTTCACTTCTATATTTATGTCTCATATGGTTCATTTTCTATGAAATATCGTGGAGTTAATTTTTTATGAACTCTGATATCTGTTAGATTAGAGTTCGATTCCTTGATTAGTGTATCTTTGCTAATATGCTTTTTCATAGTAGAATCCATAGTTTCACAACCATATTCTCGAAACATTTAAGCTAAAAATGAATGAATCAAATCTGAAAATCATTTGACTCCTGCATGATTTTCTTGATAATTCTATTGCTTCATGGATGTTTAGTGATTCAAAAGAGTAGGATAACCCCACGACAACCAAAGTAGTGACGATTATGATTCCTGAAACCAAGCCATGTCTAGATTCTATGCTTTTTCTTTTTCTTTTTCTTTTTCTTTTGTGAATAGCCAATTAATGATCTTTGATCATGTTTTGCATTCCATCACGTTTACGTGAGTTTGCAAAATCCCAAAAATGCAAAAATCAAACAAATATCCTGAATAAAAGGCTCTAGGGGTTCTTCGTAACCCAATGCCCTAAGACCGTCTGGTCTGGGATGCATAGTCCGTATTTTATATACATTGAGTTATCTCGTGTATATAAAGAAAGAAAAATGCATATGAAATATTCATATAGCCAAAAACACTATAAAAGTACAAAAATCCCATATCCTTATCTCCATTTATATATAGAACAAAGACATTGCAAAGTTGATAGGTTCTAAGAGTCTTGAAATGGTCGTATTTGGTGATGCCTTATCTTGATTGAATTTGCTAAATTCAGTCCATGAAGTATAACAAAATATCACGCATGCTTGAAAACGTTTGATCATGACATATTATACTGCTTAGAGAATGAGTTGTGGATATTGGTTTTATTTCTGTGAACTTAGTATATTGCATGATAAACTATGATATGATATAACTCTACTATCATTTTATCACTTATCAAGTTCATTACATTTATTGAAATCCACGTTATTTTAATTTGAGCGAGATTTAAGTATTAGTTGTGTATATGTGTTCTAATTTCATATTGACGTGTGTTCACGAGATCTTGCATACCTTTGGTTCTTATATTTTCTGAATTTAAGATCAAACCCCTTGTCTCCATTACACGCCACCGCCTTGCATCTCCATTGTATCCCTCTCCCGTGTTTGTTTCTTACTAGTCTTCCTCAAGGACGAGTAAGAGGTAAGCTTGGGCAATTTTGATGTGTCATTATATTCCACACTTTATTTATATGATTACACGTCAAAATGATTGCTCATTTACATATTTCATACACTTTTTCATATGCTTTTACGCTATTATTTGAAACAATATGACTTTCTGAGCGTTTATGTCTATTTCAGATATTTGGAGCGATATTAGAGTAATTTGGAGTCAATAAGATGATCAACGACATGAGAGCACCAAGAATACTCATGATGACATGCTTGAGGTACCAAAGAAGAAGACTAGAGGAAGATAAAGAGAAAGGAGAAACCAAGAAGCAATCAGCTTTACTTTGCCAGGTGATTTGACCGAGTAGCACATGCTACTCGGTCGATCTGATACAGAAGCCCAGCAGAAAAGAGAATGTGCATCCTACTCGACCGAGCAGTGTGGTGACTCGGTCGAGACATTTCTATTTTTCGAAGCTCCATCCAGTTCAACATTAGGCTCGACCGAGCAGGATTTACTTGACCGAGCCAGCAGGCGACTCGACCGAGCAAGGCCTACTTGGGCCGAGCAGATAGAGTGACACTTTTGAAGGAGCCCAGTCCACTGACAGACTCGACCAAGTAGGGGGTGACTTGACCAAGCAAGGGGGCGACTTGACCGAGCAAGAAGGCTACTCGGTCGAGTAAGGCGAAAGCCCAGATTTTCAGATAGCCGTGCACTCTTTTCAAATCTGCTTTCACCGGAGATTTTTCAGTATTTTTCTGATATTTTTCTCAGATATTAGACTTCAATATGGTTCCAACGCCACCAAGAACGTGCCAATCGGAGGTTGGATGAGCTCTAGGAAATTTCTGCAAGATGGTGCTGCAGTGCTGAAATTTGCACTCGACCGAGTGCTGTTTCTACTCGGTTTGATGAGATCCACCAATAAGTTGCGGCTAGAAATAGATTTGGGCCAAATTTGAGAGGGTCTTTGGGTTATTTCTCGGGTTTAGAAAGGGATATATATTGTTTTTTGTAGCCGTCATTGGGGGGGGATGGGGCATCTAGGGGAGTTTGTTTAGAGAGTTTTTTAGAGTTTCTTTGGAGAGGATCTTTCGGGATTAAGGCCATGCCATAGGCCCCTCCTGTGTATCAAGCTAAGTATTTCTATTCTTTTGAATTACATTTTAGTTCTTCTTAATGTTTTTCTATGATGCTAGCAATACTCTTTACTGTTTTCATAATGCTTGCTATGCTTGGGTAATCCCGTCTAGGGCTAAGGGATTAGCCCTAGGATTTTAGGATCTTGATGCGAAGATAGGATTTTTAAGATGCGTTGGGAATAAAAGGGGATGCATTCGAACCAAGAGAGTGGTGAGATTATTGTAGATCCCTAATGTACGTACCGTATGCATCTATCGCACGAGCGAGGTGAATACGATATGTTAGATTCATGATGCCTAGACACATGAATTCACTTCCTAGATGCTACAACCCCTAATTAAACCAATGCAACATAGAAGTCTCGACTTAGCATCGACGTCCGACGGTCCTAGCGGCGAGTCCTAAAGCCATAATCTTTTATATTTTATTTATTTCTTTCTTTGTGTGGAATCCCCTATTTGCAACGTTGAGTGACACAACCTTCGCATCCATCACCATTACGACCCTCTATACTCCACATCTACCAATAAACCCGCAATTCTAACTCAACCTAGGAGTAGATAGGTAGTATAGCATCGTGTTCGATACCCGCTTGCCACTATACCATGCGCTTGCGGTAAACGACATCGTTTCGGAGTTAGTTCCGGCCCGATCAGGTATCATCGTAATATCTCCAGGAATCTTCCTCTTTCGAACCTTGCGGTCATCCTCTTTTCAATTGAGGTACAACCAATTCTGCTGTTGGTGGATTGCATCCATCTTTGGGGATGTCAATCCTAGCTGGCATGTTGGCAGCAGGGACGTGTGAACAAACAATCTTCTAGTTGTCTGTAAATTTATCTGGCAGTAAATGTACTGTGTTTTGAATGTGAACGATCTTCAGGATCTCATCTTCACAGAGATTAGTATGCGGATCATAAAGAGACAAAGACTTCTTGTCCCAAGAAATGGTCTCAGAAGCGTCAGGCTTCTTAGACCGTGTGCCTAGTTTTGGAAAAGTTTTCTCATCGAATTCACAGTCATCAAGACGTGCTTTAAATGCATCCCTCGTGAGAGGTTCCAGGTATCTAATAATAGAGTGCGAATCAAACCCAATATAGATACCCAGACGGCGCTGAGGACCAATTTTGGTCCTCTGAGGTGGTGCTATTGGGACATATAACGCACAACCAAATACTCTCAAATGAGAGATATCTGGTGGTGCACCATATGCTAGCTGCATCGGAGATAAAATATGGCCACCAGAGGCCCTTATCCTAATAAGCGATGCGACATGCAATATAGCATGCCCCCAAGCATCCACAAGCAACTGGGATTGCATTAGCAATGGACGTGCAATCCATTGGAGTCTCTTTATAAAAGACTCTGCTAATCCATTCTGGATGTGACCATGTGCTACAGGATGTTCAACTCCGATACTCGTTGCCCGACAATAGTCATCGAAGACTTGAGAAGTGAATTCGCACGCATTATCAAGACGTAATTTCTTGATATGGTTATCGGGAAAATGAGCCCGCAACCTAATTATTTGTGCAAATAGATTTGAAGCTAGGTTGTGGGTGAACAATAGGCACACATAAGACCATTTTGTGAATACATCAATCAGTACCATGAGTACCTAAATGGGCCACTTGTAGGGTGAATAGGCCCACAAATGTCGTCATAATTCTCTCTAGGAAGCCTGGAGACTCTAATCCGACTTTCAGGAGGGATGGTCTCGTTATTAGTTTTCCCTTAAAACAAGAGGGACAAGGAAACTCACCCTTTTGAAGAATCCTCTGGTTCTTCAAATTATGTCCACGGGATTCAGTGATGATGCGGCTCATCATAGCTGATCTAGGGTGACCAAGTCTATTGTGCCAGAGTTGAAATTCTGGCAATGAAAGGCACTTCTGGTGCTCAGTCATTTTGGCTTCTATAGGGTGAATATATGTGTGGTAGAGACCCGACGGGAGTCCCTTAAATCGTTCGTAGATGGTCTTCTGGCCATCTTTTTGATGAGTCACATACATATATTCAATGTTTTCTTCATCTCTAGTTTCTAAGTGATACCCGTTAAAACGAATATCTTTGAAACTTATGAGATTCTTATTGGATTTTGGAGAGAAAAGTGCATTTTGTATTTTGAGTCTTGTGTTATTTGGGAGCAATATGATTGCTTTACCAGATCCTTCGATTATATTGGACAGTCCTGAAATTGTGATAACAGGACCGTCATATTTGTTTAAGCTATAAAATAGCATCGATCGCGAAGGATGGTATGCGTCGAAGAATTGTCCACTAGGCACTCACACTTCATCTCTATTAAACAAAGCAAAAAATTTATTCGAGTAATGAAAATTGACATTCAGATTAAAGTTCATTCAAAGCAAACTACAGATGAAGCAACATTTATTTTAAATGCATATGAAAACGGAAGATAAGGCTCAATCGAGTAGATCATCATTTTTGAAGTCTTGTGCAGTGAACTTGGTCGGAGCTT
Source organism: Scilla litardierei (assembly GCA_030789695.1). NCBI lineage: Eukaryota > Viridiplantae > Streptophyta > Magnoliopsida > Asparagales > Asparagaceae > Scilla > Scilla litardierei. The sequence continues at coordinate 313,524,529 of CM061142.1, read as the reverse complement.
GAATATTCGCTAGGTTTGTTTCAAGGGGAGTCTTCAGGCTCGCCTGATACAGGTCCTGGAGGTGGCGCAGAGTGCGACAGTTTCTGGACCAATGTCTAGTCATGCCACATCTATGGCATTTGTCCTCCCGGTTCTTCTTTGGAATTGGCACTTGACCAGTGTTCTTATGCTTCCATGTGAAGTTTTTCTTCCCTTTGTTTTTTTCTGGGGTGGTGCTCTTGATGGCTTCATTGTAACTTTCCCTTTGTTATTTCTAGCCTTCTTGGTTTTCCACTTCTGGGGAGAAACATGGTGGGCTTCAGGGAGAGGGGCAGCACCAGCAGTGCACAAATTATGAGTGGCAAGTAGTAAGTCTCAATTCTGCTCTGCCCTAAGAAGGCAAGAGAGAAAATCAGAGAACTTCATGAAGTTGCATTCATGGTACTGTTGCATGAGGATTGCATCTTTCTCTTGGAACGACGTAAATGTCTTTTCCAACATGCGATGCTCCGAGACTGCTTCACCACACAACTTCAGGCGTACGGTGATATTATGAAGTGCTGAGTTGTACTCAGCAACTGACTTATAGTCTTAAAGACGGAGATTTTCCCACTCATAACTGGCACATGGAAGTATAACATCAATTTAATGCCTAAATCGTGCCTCTAGCGTTGTCCACAACTCAAGAGGGTCTTCTACCGTTAAGTATTTGGCCTTTAAGGTCCGATCTACGTGTCTCCTGATATAGATAATGGCTTTTGCCTTATCCATGTTGGAGACAATGGTAGTAGAACTACCAGCTGGCTGGGCCACTGCAGGGGCATTACTAGCATTTGTCTCGGTCGCTGCGGGGGCCAAGAATTGAGTGAAGGAGTACCATTGAACGCAAGTGGAACTTCAGGTCCACTCGCCAGCTCAGGTAGTTCTTTCCTGCTGCGTCGAGGACCTTAAAATCGATGCTAGCCAATTTTTCCATTTATCTATGCATTTAAAAATGACATGAATTAATAAAACATATTAAAAATTCATGTGAAGTTAATAAATTAGTTGCGGAGATCTGCCAGTCACCAAATAAAGTCCAAAGTCCAAAATTATACAGTCCAGGAAGTACAAAAGACTAAAATGAAAAAAATTACAACTTGGAAACCCATAGGGGTCCCTGCAAATTTGCAATTTGGCCTCCGTCTTCAAGGAAAGAAACTCCGGTCTTTGGCTTTATACAAATTATATCCTCACTACAATTTCTCTCAAAAAGGAAAAGAAAATACGAGGAATATAAAAAGGTGACAAATTGGCCGATCCAAAACAACTTAATTTATTAAACATTCACGCAATTTATAATTCAAACACATGCATTAAATATTGCGCAACATCACATGCATATCATCATCAACATCGCACGCATTTTTATTGGAGAAATATAAAATATTTAATAATTACTTGGGCCACGTGGAGACATATCATGCACCATTAGGTTAGATAATTAATGGCAGAGCGATCTCAGGACCTTTCATAATTATTAAATAATAAAAACTAATTAATCCAAATTATGCAGATATTTACGGTATTGATATTATATGGACCTAAAACAAATAACATCCCAAAAAAGAATATTAATACAACACAACAAATTATATAGATTTTTCAGATTTTCCAGCAATTATCTGGTATTTTTTGATATTTTTCTAGATTTAATTGAAATTGTCTGAGTGTAAATTAAATTGGCCTGCAGGCCAGAGGCCCGCGGGCTGGCTGAAGGTTGCAGGCCCGTTCGCCCAAAAATACCCATTTTGTTTATTATCAATTGTGTTTATAAATGGGCTTCTGGCCAATCAGAGGAGGCCCTTGTCTCTTCTCCCCCTTATCTTAGGGTTAGGGGATTAAGGAGAGAGGGTGGAAAGTGCAGCAGCCATCATCAGATCGAGCCCCATATCTCCAACAGGGATGGGGCGCCCATCCAAAGCCCCCGGTCCGGTGGGTCGTCTGAACGGGGGTAGGGAGATTCAAAGCCCCCATATCAAAAATTTAACAGATTGACCATATATTATGGGGACCCATATCAAAATTTGCTTGTATAGGTGACTGCTATCCAACTTGGGCTTTTGTTACAGACACGTATGTTAAAAACCTTTTAATATTTAAAAATTTCTATGTTAAGTCTATTTCACTGTTTCAGTTGGTCCATTTTGAAAAATGAAATATCTCTCGAATTATGCGTAGCATTAGGTTGTGAGTTAATGCGCAAACTTAGTCCCTTCAAACTTATAGTTTTAACAGTGTAGGCCCCCCACGAAGGGGGGTGCTGGCCGGCACCGAAGAGAGGCCCCCCTGCCGGGGGGTGGCGAATCGAAGCCCCCCGACAGTCCCCCTCCGTCAAGGAGGGGGTTCAGGCGACGGATCGAAGGCCCCCCATTAGGGGGGTGGAGAATCGAACGGACCCCCCCGAAAGGGGATGGCGCGCCTGTGGTTCATTAAATCGATCCGAAGGGGCAAAAAAAGTGGAGAGAGAGAGAGAGAGCAGAAAGTAAATCCTAAATGCTCAACGCCGGCAACCCTTTCCATCAGTGCTCCGATCACTGTGGTCAGCGCTTGTCTCAAAACCACCACAAGCTCAAGATCGCTGGAGGAGGAAAAGGCCCAGGTCTCTCTTTGTTCAGTGGAAACATTTGATTTTTGTTTTTGCTTGGTTCTGATTTGATTTCTTTAGTTGCAGGTCTAAATGGGGATGTAATTACTGTTGAAGGGAGCAACGTTGATCCCTATTGCGACATGGTTTATTTTTTGTGTGTAAGAATCTATTAAAACAGATTTGAAATTGGTTTTTAATAGTAAATCTGTATGTTTGATGAAATGATTTTCTAAATATTTTGATATAGATCACTTAGAAAAAATATATCACAGATTTAACAATATGCGCATGTTAAAAAAATTGATATATGGATTTCTAAGAATTTACCACTAGATCAAAGATCTAGGGAAGATCGATAAAAATAAAGATCCGTAGAATGAATCCCCGATTCCGATGTCCCGTGGAAATCGTCGCAACAGATCGCTGCAACCAAAGATTCCAAAGGATCGAGCTTCAACGGGCAGAAATCGACGCAACGGATCGCAGCAACCAAGATTCCTAAACGCGGTGAGGGTGATTTTAGGGGGATAAAAAGCGAAGCTCAAGAACGAGAGCTCACGTGCTGAAAACGTGTTAGAACTTAAAGAAAGAGTAACCATGGCACAAGGCCATGGTCCTCTATTTATTCAACAATATGGAATACCAAAGAACATGGGATCCCAAAGGTCCCCATCATCCTAACTAAATGAGGGATTAATGGAGGGATATAAGTGGTGTGGAGGTCAAAGGCCTCCCTCACTCATAACAGTTAGAAATTTTTTATTAAGGTTAGAAAATTACTTAAACGTGATTCCACGTTTAAGTGATGGGGGGTTTAAGGTAAACTAAGGTAACTAGTAAATGTAATTAGTTAATGTAATTAGTAACAATGATTATATTGAAATATCATTTTCTTTATACAAACGACTCCGAAAAATTACGAAAAAATAGCCACGGGTTCGTATCGTTACAAGGATCATGAATATGAAATCAAATTTAAGGTCCGAGTGACAAAAAATTAGAAAAAATTCATTTACTCATTTTGAACTTGTTTAATACTATCATGAATACAGAAATTCATGTACACTGAAACCAGACCGTTACAAGACTACATCAAGAAGCTCAAGTAATATATATTTTGATATCTATTATACATTTGACAGAGATTTTTGAATCCTAGGGTTGACTAGGACAAGATAAAAGACGTTTGAGATTTGATCATGGAAAATCAACGGTTGAGATGGGTTGATGTAATTTAAATGGGTAAAAGAAAGAAAACAATTTTTCTCCTCCCCACTGCACACTTTGGTTTCGTTGGATCGTGGGGTCAGCTGGCAATATAGAGAGGGTTAATATTTGGGTTTCGCTGGGTTGTTTACGATGCGAAACCCCTCGACTCCTCCCCAAATCTCCACGTCTCCCTCGACGCACGCCCTCAGCCCCTCGAATCCTCCCCAAGTCTCCTCGACTCCTCCCCACGGATCTCCACGCACAAAAAACCCCAGGATCATCATCCTCTCAAGCATCTTCCATCTCCACGGATCATCCTCCATCCTCAACATCGCAAGCATCATCCATCCTCCATAGCCTCCTCCAGAGCATCCTCAGCCTCACAGGTAACCCTCCAGCCTCGCAATCATTCTCGCAATCTTCATCTCCTTCCGATTTAAGATCTACATCATTTCAAAATCTTAAAGCTTAAAGCTTAGGGTTTATCACAGATCTACATCATTTCGAGATCTACATCATTTCGAGAGGGTTTGTCGCAGGTAATCAGTTAGGGTTTATTGCTTTGTCGCGGGGAAATCTTAAAGCTTAGGGGTTCTGTTGTTCATTTTGTCGCAAGTAATCAGGAAACTAGGAGGAGAAGGGGGTGGCGTTCCAGAAGGGGCAGGCGATGGGGGTGAAGACGCTGGGGGATACTGTCAGCGAAGGGGGACGACTGGAAAACCGTTCTTTTCTTAGGTGAGTCTTCAATTGTATTAATCATCCAAAAATTATGTTTAAAATGTACTTTTTGGCCTTCCTATGTGAGTCTTTCTCCTGGGACACTATATATCCCGTTTTCTTTTTTAAAAATACCCATAAAATTCAATGCTACCTTTTAGATTCTTTTGTTTCACATTCTTTTATTCTTCTGCTTTGTAGTGATGTATGAAGTGCAATGTTCTTAGTTCTGTTCATTTTTGTTTGAATTTTAAATCCAGCAGTAAATTCTTTCAGGAGATCACACTTTGTGTTTCTTTTATTCAGATCAGTTATTCTGCATTGTATATGGGGAACCAAATACAGATTTTAGGCTTACAATGGAAATATTGCAACTGTTACATGTAAACGAATGAAATACCTGAAATATCGCCATTGTTGTTTTTCTCAATCTATAAGAGGAAATCTATATATTTAAAAACTCAGGGACCGAGTTAATCAAGAATTGTCAAACATGTACCTCTAATAAGTATAAGGTTTAAAGCATTTCAGCATTCATGTTGATTTGTGTTTTTTGATAGAAACGTGACTTTTGTAGTTCCTGCTGGTCCTCCTTTTGTAGTGCATATTTTTGATGTTATATATTTATTTGACACATCAACAGATATCTTGGTTGGTATTTATTTTATCGTATTTATATCTAATAAGACTTGCTCATTCTTTCAGGGATCAGTTTTGCCACACAAAACTGATGGATTTGGAGGTGCCAATCCTTCCAATAAGCACCATCATCTGCATCCTCATAAACCTGGTCTAAAGCGTAATTCCCTTGCAAATGGTATGCCGCCATTCCCGGTTCCTTTGCCGTATCGTCAACAGACATGACATCCAATGTTATATCATGTTGTACCACCACAACCTCTTATGGTACATGAATATGGTTACCAGTCTTTCCCTCCATTTCCTACTGGACCACACATTGTAAAATCTGGTGAATCTCCCATGCCGTTCATTCCTACCGGGCAAGTAGGTGGAATCGATGGCAATAGAAATTTCCAGCCATCACCACGAGGGGATTTAAGTAGTTGGCATCCGAGTACTGGTCACCATGGTAATAGACCATACAATGGTACTGAAGCTGGATGGCATTTTAATCAGACATGGCATCACCGACGAACATTTGGTCCTCGGGACAACATGAATATGCCCAATGGTATTCGACCTGGGTCTTTCATCAGGCCAATTCTACAGATATTTGGTCCGGCTCCAGGGTACATTGGTAGACATGCTTTCCCTGGTATTCTCTCAAGCCCATGATCGACGAATGCTGTTATTATTTTTGTTCTCTTCATCGGTGCATTGTTTGTCTTTGATACGGAAGTTGTGGGATGATCGCTGCTGGTATTTTCTTTTCTTGCCCTCATTCTTTCTTATAAAAATTCCCCCTTTTTTCTGCACGTTTGCATTTTGATCCTCATTTTTCTGGTACACTGTAATGTACTTGATTCTGGTTGCCGCCGTGCTGTTTCAATATTTTTTAACATCATGTTCATCTCCAGGGTACTATCTTCACATTTGTGAAAAATTTTCAATCTTGGCATCCAAAAAATTTGTGAAAAATTTTCAATCTTGGCATCCAAAAAAATTGTTAGGTTATGCAATTTTTGTTTCAGATATGTACTTGATGCAATGAAGGCCGCGAATGCATCTAATGCTACCTTTGTGAATGTGTCAACCACTTTGACGAAGTAAGAAGTTTATTAAAGTGTTTGAGAATTTATTGTGAATTTTTGTCAGTCAAGGCGTTGTTTAATTGAATGGCTAAATGTTATAAGTAAAATTAGAATAAAATTTCATAATTTTTTATTTATGATGATTAGGATAAAATTAGAATAAAAGTAGAATAAAATATCTTTAGAATGGCTATATAGTTTTGATTTATGATGTTCACAATCTATTATTGAGTTTTTATATGTGAGGTTCACATTAGTTTTGATGTATGAAATATCATTAGTTTTTGATGTAGGATCATTCCCACGAAACTCATGCCACTTGAGGTAAACATTCATATTTCCAACGTATTTTCCAAAGTATTTTGATTGATGGAGCAAATTAAGAGGTACCTATATTTTGGTTTTGAATATTTTTATTGTTGTTCTGTTTTACATTTACCACTTGCAATATCAAGCTCATTCTCAGATGCTCAATATCTGCAATTCCCTGGATTTAGTCAATTTTTTGAAGAAACACATGGCATTCCCTGTTCTTATATTGACATAGGAAGCCCAATGTTTAGACTAACTTCTGTCTTTGTTGAATGTGGATGAATATAAAATTCCAGGAGAGCAAACTAAATTTCTATCAGCATATCAAATTAGAGCTGCTTCCATTGCTATGAAGCTACTAAGAACATAAAAGGTGCATTCCTGAAGAAACACCAAGATATTCTCTGGTGAGTACATATAACTGTACTTAGCTTCTTCTTCCTTTAAATAACTTGAGGTGCAATATGTTTCGGTGAAAGCTTAACTCTTACATGTATCATGCAGGCATCACGACATCAATGGAGAACAAAGATCATAAATCTGTTTCTGTTCCTGATTGCATTGATCCTAGAGACCCAAGAAGCAGCCAATTAAGTTCCTATACCATCGAGTTCCTATCCGTAAAGATTTCTGCCTTTGTTGAATGTGGATGCATATAAAATTCCAAGAGAGCAAACTAAATTTCTATCAGCATATCAAATTAGAGCTGCTTCCATTGTTATGAAGCTACTAAGAACATAAAAGGTGCATTCTTGAAGAACTGAATCAGATATTCTCTGGTGAGTACATATAACTGTACTTAGCTTCTTCTTCCTTAAACAACTTGAGGTGCAATATGTTTCGGGCATGCCTAAAACAAATAGATATTTACGTTTATGTTGATAATGTTTTTTAATTAATTAGATCAAGCTCATTCTCAGATGCTCAATATCTGTAATTCCTTGGATTTAGTCAATTTTTTGAAGAAACACATGGCATTCCCTGTTCTTATATTGACATAGGAAGCCCAATGTTTAGACTAACTTCTGCCTTTGTTGAATGTGGATGAATATAAAATTCCAGGAGAGCAAACTAAATTTCTATCAGCATATCAAATTAGAGCTGCTTCCATTGCTATGAAGCTACTAAGAACATAAAAGGTGCATTCTTGAAGAAACACCAGGATATTCTCTGGTGAGTACATATAACTGTACTTAGCTTCTTCTTCCTTTAAACAACTTGAGGTGCAATATGTTTTGGTGAAAGCTTAACTCTTACATGTATCATGCAGGCATCACGGCATCAATGGAGAACAAAGCTCATAAATCTGCTTCTGTTCCTGATTGCATTGATCCTAGAGACCTAAGAAGCAGCCAATTAAGTTCTTATACCTTCGAGTTCCTATCCGTAAAGATTTCTGCCTTTGTTGAATGTGGATGCATATAAATATTCCAAGAGAGCAAACTAAATTTCTATCAGCATATCAAATTAGAGCTGCTTCCATTGTTATGAAGCTACTAAGAACATAAAAGGTGCATTCTTGAAGAACTGAATCAGATATTCTCTGGTGAGTACATATTACTGTACTTAGCTTCTTCTTCCTTTAAACAACTTGAGGTGCAATATGTTTCGGGCATGCCTAAAACAATTAGATATTTACGTTTATGTTGATAATGTTTTTTTAATTAATTAGGGCATTCCTATTTCAAATATATGCCTAATATTTCAAATATTTCAATATAATCCAGGGGAAAGTTGATATATTTGTCATATCGAATTACTTTCAATTTTTAGGCGCAAATATAGCCAATAATCAAATATTAATAGTCACATGGATTATATTTCCTCTGATGTGTTAGTATCTCAGTAGCTAAAGCCCCGAATACATAAGCAATTCATCACAACTTTACCACTTTCCACCGCCTTTGGTAGACGAACAAAAATGAAGCTCCAATATTTGCACAAAATATAAAGCGTGTGCGTAATAATTTGTTCTTAATCATAGAGTAAGAGCTAACGCAAATGTGACACCTGTAGATGTTTGGTATTTTGATGTAGCCATAACGCAAATGTGACACCTGTAATAAAATTAGGGGTTGGTCTTGGTCTCTGCCCTCTTCTTGGAGTTTTGGTATAATGAATGTGTAGCTCCAAACACTTTGAATTAGGATCTGAATCTCAATGTTGAGACTGTCAAAAGTTGTAAATAAAAAATGGAAAATTTGTTATAAAGATTATTAAAAATAATTGAGTAATTCTTTTCTATGTTTTGATTGGTGCATTTTTGAACTTGAGAAGAACCGTACATTGCGACAAGTATGAACAATGAGCTTAAATATGTATCCTACCTTATGTTATTATGGTCAGGTTTGATATTTCATGTATCGTAGATTATGTTATTATGGTCAGGTTTGATATTTCACGTATCCTATCTTATGTTATTATATTGCTTCTGATGTCCTCGAGTATGTCGTTACCGATGGTGAATTTGTTGTTTCAATTAAGTGGTTTCATGTGTAGGAAACTATTTAGTTGTTTCAATTCTCTGTATTTTGTGCAGAGACCATTCATCTTTCATGCACATGATCAATACTTCACCATCAATTCTGCGTTTGCAATTACAATTTCATCATCAATTAATCTTTTAAGTTGATGTTTTTTTATTTTATCTATTTAGTTGAGAATTGACGGTGAAGTTCTCAAATCTATGTTTTGGAGCTTGCTGCCGGTGAGGAACGACGAGGAGCTTAGGAAGCTGCTTGCTGGTGTGATGGTTGCTAGCAGAGGTGTCTTACTGAACATTCACTCTATTTTGCTACCTAAAATGGGGACCAAGGAGCATAACTTTGAGCCAAGTCTCTGAAGGCCGATGCCAATTCCAATGCTGGTGTGTCTAAGGAGTAGGCTATGGAGCAATGGTGATGGGTTTTCTTATTGGGGAGTTTTGGTTGGGGTGGGGGGGTTGTTATTGTGTATATTTGGGATTGGAGGCTATGAAATGTTTTGCGGAAAGTTTGGGATGTAGAGCTTTTGTTGTGATCAGATCTTAAGTATCAAGCTCATCTCAACATATAGCTCTAATATCTTTTCTGGCTGTTTTGTTCTTTTTGTTGTTGATCTTGAAATTGTTTCCAATCTATTTGTTGTTTTGCTTCACTCACATAATACATCATCTTTGTTGGAGATGCTCTTACATCAGTATTTTCCCTCTAGCTTCTTAATTACTCTCCAAAGGCTAAAATTTGAGAACTTCCATTTGAAATTACGGACTCTATCATAAGAAATCAAATTTGAGAGCTTTGTGCATCAACATACATTTCCAGCCATGGTTTAAGTATTGATCATTGCCCATAATTGGCTAGACACCCATGTTTATGATTTAAGTATTGATCATTGCCCATAATTGGCTAGACACCCATGTTTGTGTATGACCACTTGATTTGCTTCTCTGTAATTGTTTAGTAGCTTGGAATTTTCCAACTTGATGGATGTTTCCATAAAATGATTTTAACTTATTTAATAATTATATTTTTAACATCCTCCACATGTTTGATGAAATGCCACGTGAGCTTCCTCTTCGTCAATAAGTATAATTATTGTCTGTCTCCCTTAGTAAAGAAATGCAAAGTCGTGAGAATATGCTCAAAATTCCAGCAATCTAATCTTTGACATAGTCATATGTGATCACCTGTAACTTTTATTTTGATATAAGGGGCGAAGTGTAATGACAAAATTTTGGTAATACAATGTTAGTACTTACATATAGTTTTAATAAAAACCAAGTATTATTTTATCATCTTTAATCCCCTATACAGACCTATTTGCTCATTCTTAACATGTATTAGCAATTTTTCATTCTCATTTATGTAAATAAATGTGTGGGCAAAATTTTCGTTTTCAGTCAGAATATCACTATGAGAAAAACTAATTTGAAATCACCTAAAGCCTACAATCAATAATTTAAACCGGTTACATGCAATCCAAACCTGTAGCATGCATAAACTTTTTACGATGAAGATTTTGAATGAAGTTGAAATTTTTAAGAAAAGACATTTTTAATGTTGCATGCCCTAAGAGAAGTTGAAATTTACAAGGTCTTTCATACACAGCTAGCTTGCAATGTTTTCCTGGGATTTTTGAAGGGTAACAAATTTTAGAGCGGAATTTAATTTGGAGGGTACTAAATTTTTAGAGAAACTAAGTTTTTTGGGAAGAACTAAATTTCTTGGGATGAGCTAAATTTTGGGTGACTAAGATTTTGAGGGGGGGTCGTAAATGAACCGTACCCAAAGGCGCCCGCACCAAAGGAGCCCCGCTAAATTTTTTACGCTAATTTGTTGTTCCGTGCTGAAGGCGCCCGTGTCGAATTTGTTGTTCCGTGTCGAAGGCACCTGCATCGAATTTGTTGTTCCGCACCGAAGGTGCCCATGTCGCTAAATATTTTTATGCTAATTTGTTGTTCCATGCAATTTTGGTTGTGGAAATAATTTTTAGGGGAACAAAGATTTTGCAGGGAAAAATCTTAATTGAACCGTGCCCGCGGGCACGGGTTATGACTAGTATATTTATATTTATCATGATTAGAATGTTAAAGCCATAAGTGAAGCTTACACACACTTATAAAATTTTCTAATAAGTTTTCCAAATGTTTAGAAAAGATTTTCAAAACGTATGCTAAGTGTTAGTAGCCAAAAATAATGTTTTATAGGCTAACTAGTTGAATAGACAGACACACAATCGACTTGCTATAATCTGGAAATAATTGGCTAGCAGTATATCAATCTAGTCGACTAGAGTACAGAACTAGTTTATTAACTCATGAGTTAGTCAACTAGTAACTATACTATAGTCGAGTAGAAAATACAGAGAGCAATAATTCTCTTGACATGTCTGTGCTAGTTGACTAGAATTCTCCATCTAGTAGACTAGCTGAGCCATTAATCGGCTAGTTCTAGTCGACTAGAACTAGCAGTTGGCATATAAATGGGAATTTTTCTACTAGTCTTTTTTGACCGTTTTTGAGGATGTTTTGGTAAATTGTTTTGACACGTTTTTCAATATATATATATATATCTATATATATATACATATATATATATCTCTGTGTGTGTGTGTGATGGTTAAAATGTTAATGCTATGAATTTACGAAGAGAAAAATCATTGTTTTGCAAAAAGAAATGATTGTTTTGTGCTCAAAATTGTTTTTAAGAAAGCCCCTCTTTTGGCTTAAGTTGCTGAAAGTATTCAATCCTTTAATTGGCCAAAATGTGATCTCCAAAGAGCTTCAATTTCCTGTAATGCCCTACAAGCTACTGCACAAGTACTAGAGGGGGGGTGAATAGTATTTTAAAAATAACAAGGAGTATAATTCCTAATTATCGTGCAAACAACTACCAAATCAATTTGCGGAAGCTTAAATTGATGAAAACAACAAAATTAACAATGCTAACAATAGATATTACTGGGTTCGGATCCACCCAAGTCTCCCCGACTTGTTCCAGGTGATCATACGTCCCAACCACCCGGATCCCCTCCGGATACTTAGATTAGAAACCCTAACCCAAGATTTCCACTATGAATATCTTGTGAAAAACCTTCACAAGATCAAATCATACATGCAATGGCAATAGTGAATCCCACAACCCGGGATCACAACCTTCTCTCACAACCGAGAGAATCAATAGCAATAAATGAGTTTATATGAAATAAACAACTTACCACAAACCCTATACCTTGAGTATTCTTACCAAATAGGTGCAAGGAGGGATTTGAGGAAGAGAAAGTCACCAAGACCTAGCACCACTGAAATGAGCAGTAATGGGTGCCTAAGAGTGATTTGGAGACTTGAATCAAGCTAGAGCTTGAATGGCTCACCAAGAACAAACTTCTCTCAAGATGGATTCTAGATCTAGAATGTGAGAGAATGGATTTCTTGTGAGGAAGAGAGCTTTGGAAATGAGTGAGAATCTCTAACTCTTTCAATCTCAATGAATCTCTTAATAGCAGCTCTAACCTAGAAAGAAATGACCAAGCTTCGTATTTATAGGGTCCCATAAAAACGAGTTAGGTCAAATCCCAACGGATAGAAATCTGAAGCAGTTAGTCGGTCAAAGAACAACCACTGACCGACTAGTTCATCAACTAGTCGATCGGTCAATCAACATGGACCGACTAAGTGAAGAACAGTGAAGAGATTGAATTTCAGACCTAGAAATCTAGTCGGTCCAAGAAGACTGTCTGACCGACTAGTTTCACAACTAGTCGGTCGTTCAGTGAACTAAGACCGACTAAGAGTCAAAAACTATTAGTCTGAATACAAATTGATTTAGTCGGTCCAAGAACAAACGTTGACCGACTAGATCATCAACTAGTCAGTCGCCAAACGTTCTTAGACCGACTAACGATAAACAGTAGCTTAGGAGAAAATTGGCATGTACAGTAAAGCTCAACTAGTCGGTCAAAGAAGCATCACTGACCGACTAGTTCACAAACTAGTCGGTCGGTGAGTCAACGTAGACCGACTAAATGTAAACAGTACTGAGCAAGAAAAGATTAACTGACATTAGTCGGTCCAAGAAGCTTTGCCGACCGACTAGATCACCATCTAGTCGGTCAGTTCTTCTTCTTGAACCAACTAACATGCACAATAAAGTCCGAATCGAAGTGCGATGCTTCGAGGAAGTTAGAATGGACTTCTACTAAGATCCTAGAACTAAGATATGAGCGTTATGAAGATAGAAATGTAAGATATACTCAAGGCTTAACATTCTATAGATCGAAACTAAAAGACTATAAATAAAACCTTAAAGAACGGTCTTCGAGAGCTTCGATCAAATCTTCATGACTTCTAAAATGGTCCAAAAGCTTCAACGAAGCTTTAGGCATTGAATACGAGCTTTGAGAAGTCTTGCGATGTCGATTTGAGTGTTCTCGTGAATTTGGCGACGATCTACATAACTGCGCTCACAAATTGTTAGTTCATGAATTATTTATGTTTGCTCATCATCCAAAACCAAATCCGGGGAGTCCAATACTCAACATTCTCCCCCTTTTTGGTGATGACAAACCAACATAAATAATAATAAAAAATAATGATTCAAATGTAAAATACTTACTCCCCCTGCATTGATGACACGTTAATTCCAAATTGAATATATATAAATTGCATCAATCAGACGAGTAAGATATATAATGAGAATAGAATTTTGAAATATCGGATTAGAAAATCCTTATATATATCTTAACTCCCCCTGAATCTAACGTATCAAATTAGATTATTTTAAATTGAGTTAAATTTTCATTTGCCCTAATCATTATCATTATCTTTCCCCTTTGGCATTATCCCAAAAAATGGGGGGCATACAACGACAACAACAAGGATAAAGAAAATCCAACGTCGGGAGTCGTAGAATATGACGATGGACCAAATTGACACCAAGGAAAATAGTCGAAAACGAAACAAAGTGTGCCAAATTGTCCATTTTCGTAAAACGAAAATTATAATCATCAAAATACCAAATATAAATTCACTTATTGAATAAAGAAACGTACTCTTCAATACTCAATATTCTTGGTTAAATTTGTGCATGGAAAACAATTCTATGCAATCATAGAAATATAATCTATTTAACCAAGTTTATAAGCGTCGAGCGACAAAATCACATATCATAGACATTGAATGAATATTAAATGTGCACGACGAAGTAAAAGAGAACATCGATGTATATATATTAGAATATCATGAGTACAGGCACAAATACATCGACTACATCATATAAAGTGCAACATCTATATCAACATCAAAAAGATACAACATAATCATCGAAACACCATTATCAAACATCCAACAAAATGAAAGTACAACAAGTACACCGACATCCAAAATCCAAAATACATCAAAACACAGCCAAAACTCCATCCTAACCCAAAACACTCTCAAAAAGTTGTATCATCCAATGATCACAGGAGAGGCCTCCAAACTGACGCTCAGGAGGAAGTGGCAGGATCAGCAGTCTCCGTGGGTCCAGTCGAGGGAGTGGACTCAGGCTCTGCTGCAAGGAGTGGTGTGTGTACAGAAGGGATCGTCGGGGCAGGAGTGGAGACATCGACGACTGGCTCAACGACAGGAGTAACAGCTGGAACATCGGCAGGCACGACAGGGTCAGGGATATCAGCAGGAGCAGCAGCAGCATCAACAGGAGTCTGATCCACTGGTGGAGAAGACTCTGGAGCACCGGAAGAAGTGGTAGCACCAGCAGCAGATGTGGTAGCAGCAGCAGCAGTGGCCTCAGCGCCACGAGCTAAAGAGGTGACAAGATCATCAATCTCCTCTTCATCTATCTCCTCATCCTCAGAAACAGGAGGAGGAAGCTGAATACCCATCATACTAGCCATACGGCACACAACCTCCTCGGTACGAGCCAAAAGAGACTCGTGACGACGAAGTAAGCGAACGACATCATCTAGTGTGGTGGTAGGAGGAGGGGCTGCAGCAGCTGAAGGTGTGGCCTGGGATGCAGAAGGAGTCGACCGCTGCACGTGACGGAGTGCCGCAAGAGATTTCTTTACGGCCGTTGCGTTCAGTGGAGGACCAAGGGGACGCTCATCGTCAGGAGGCAAAGGCACGTGAAAATGACGGAACACCAAAGTCAATAGATAAGGATAAGGGATATGCACCGATTTACTAGACTTGCGAACACACTCGAAAGAATCCATCTTGTCGAGTATGATGCGAGCCCAGTTAATCGAGCTACCTATAAAAAGAGCATAAATCAACTTTAGGAACAGCTGGGATGGTAGAGAAGATGAGTCGTACTTGGGAAGCAAGCATGAATTCAGAATGAGATTGAGGACCCATGCATTTGGCTTGAATGATTTAGATGGAACACCAATGAAAGCTGGAGGGATCACATGGAAGATATCAGCTAGAACAGACTGATCCAAAGAGGAGATATCATCTACTGAGATGTCTGATGGGAGGAGACCAGACGACGAACAACCAAGCAACTCCCCCAAGATTTCTGCCGTGAGGACTATAGGAGTCCCCAAGACAGTAGTCTCGATGAAGTGGCTCTCATCGTAGTGGCCCCGGACACGATTTGCATAGAATAGTTTGACCAGGCGAGGATAGGGTCGAGGGTTCGCCTTTGGATCAAATCTAAGATAGTCCAAAAGTCCGCTGTTGGATAAAAGATCCGCAAGGCCAAGAAAGTCAGAGAACTGAACGTAATGCTCCAATAGCAGTGGGCAGTGCTCTATATGGTTGTAAGCCGCTAGACACAGAGGGTCGTCACGACACATCGATATATCCACACTGCCTACTGGCATTTGGGCTATACCCTTAGCCTTACGGGTCTTAGGAGAAGGTGGAGGAGGGGGTTCCTGATGGGTAGGCTGCTCCTCAGGAAGAAAATCAGCGTCAGAATCAGAGGTGGTGTCCTGAAAAGAGGAAGGGGAAGCGACAATCTTTCGAGGTTTAGGTTTCGGTTGGGCTGTAGAAGCTTGGGCTTGGGAAGCTTGGGTTTTGGCTTTGGGCTTGGAAGTCCTCTTCAACGGTGGTGAAGACGAAGAGGGGGCACGAGTGGTCTTGGCCCTACGCTTAGGTGGGGTCGATGCGGTCGCGGGCTCTACGTTCATGGGGGATGGCCCAGAGGAAGTAATTGGGATCCTCATTCTTGCCATGATCGCGGCACAATGAGTTCAAGGAATCGATACAACCCTAAGCAACGAAACTCTAACAAACCCTAGAGCAGAAATTCGAAACCCTAGCCCTAGAAAAGGAAAATAGACCTAGGAGGAAACCCTAGAACAGAAATCAAGACCTAGGAGGAGGAGATATACCTAGGAGGAGTGATCGACGGCGGCGGATGATCGGAAGATGGCCGGAGTTGATCGGAAGAAGAAGAGACTCGAGCGGGGGGTTTGGGGGTTTTCGAGCTGGAGGGAAGATGGAGCAACCGACTAAAATGAAAAAGAATCGATTAGATTGAACTTAAGTCGGTCGAAATCGCGAAATGACGTGACTGCCCCTGAGCACTTAGTCGGTCTAAGTTCAAACACTGACCGACTAGATGACGATCTAGTCGGTCGGTTAACAAGCTTGAACCGACTAAGTGGAAACAGAGACCAGTCGAAGATTTCTTGAACGAGAATTAGTCGGTCTATGCTCAAATACTGACCGACTAGAACTAAATCTAGTCGGTCGATAAGTAAACTAGAACCGACTAAAGGAGTTAAGCTGGAGAGGAAATCCTAATAGCTTGAAGTAGTCGGTCTAAGTTCTTTTACTAACCGACTAGATACAAATCTAGTCGGTTGGTGATTGAACTGATACCGACTAAATGAGACCAAAAGTTGATAATTAAGTTCTCTCCTCAATACACTTGGACGATACATCGTAATCCTCTCAAAAATCATCTAAACTAGCCCATTAAACATCAAAATTTTAAATACGACATTCAAACATGAATTCGAGCACAAATTCAAAATATCACAAAAATCCCGAAAAATCCAATAAGTCTAGCATGAATAAAATATTGCGAAATATAATAGCATGCAAGATTATTGAATGAAACACGAATCATATATCTCGGATTCACCCATAATCCCCAATTCTCGACGCAACCGCACAAAGGAGTCCTCCTTTAGGGGTTTCGTGAAAATATCGGCGATTTGCTTTTGGGTTTCAACGTACACTAAAATGATGTCCTTTTTAGCAACATGATCATCTAAAAAGTGGTGTCGGACATCTATGTGTTTCAAACGGGAGTGGTGTACCGGGTTCTTGGAAAGACATATTGCACTTTGGTTGTCAACCATGATAGGGCAAGTATCACAGTTTATACCAAAGTCTTTAAGTGTGTGTCTCATCCAAAGAACTTGAGCACACGCGGCACCGGCGATAATATATTCCGCCTCGGTGGTTGAAAGTGATACCGAATTTTGCTTCTTGGAAAACCAAGAGACAAGGGAATTTCCTATAAAATGGCAAGTGCCACTAGTACTCTTCCTGTCAGATTTGCATCCCGCATAATCAGCGTCACTATATGAGACTAACTCATATGTGCTAGATTTCGGATAAAGTAATCCAAAATCTAAAGTGTTACTTAGATAGCGAAAAATACGTTTTACCGCTACTAAGTGAGAATCCTTAGGTTGAGACTGATAACGAGCACAAATACACACGACAAACATGATATCGGGCCTACTAGCGGTAAGATAAAGTAAACTACCTATCATACCTCGATATAGACGAATGTCTACATCTTTTTCGCCCGTATCCTTATCAAGATGCGTAGTCGTGCTCATAGGAGTCTTTTTCCCGGAGGCACTCTCCATTCCAAATCGCTTTAGCAACTCCACCGTATACTTTGTTTGGTGGATGAAGATTGCATCGTCCATTTGGAGAATTTGGAGACCTAAGAAATACTTGAGCTCACCCATGTGGCTCATCTCAAATTGTTCCTTCATCACATTAGAAAACTCTTCGCAAAGAGCAAAGTTAGTAGCACCGAAAATGATATCATCAACATAAATTTGAACTAAAATTATATCATTATTTGAATGCTTAACAAAAAGTGTTGAATCGGCTTCGCCCATTTTAAAATTCAAATCCAAAAGAAAATTCTTTAGGCGATCATACCAAGCTCGAGGAGCTTGTCTCAAACCGTAAAGAGCTTTCTTTAGTTTAAAAACATGATTTGGAAATTTTTTATTTACGAAGCCCGGAGGTTGAGAAACGTAAACTTCCTCAACAACATCTCCGTTTAAAAATGCACTTTTAACATCCATTTGAAATAATTTGAAATTTTTATGGCATGCAAAAGACAATAACAATCTAATTGATTCTAATCTAGCTACCGGAGCGAATGATTCTTCGAAATCAATACCTTCCTCTTGTCGATAGCCTTGAGCTACTAACCGAGCTTTGTTCCAGACGACGACTTGGTTTTAGTCGGTTTTGTTCTTGAAGATCCACTTTGTCCCTATGACGGTGTGGTTCTTCGATGGCAATGGAACAAGCTCCCAAACTTCATTCCTCTCGAATTGAATGAGTTCCTCCTCCATGGCTAAGATTCAAGCGCTATCTTCGCATGCTTCATTAACATTCTTTGGCTCTATCGAGGAGGCAAAGGCACAATGAGCGAAGTAGTTCACTTGCGATCTCGTCTTGACACTATCATGGATATTGCCAATGACTTGCTCATGAGGATGGTCACGAACGGTATGAAGCCGTTTGGGAATACCTTGGTCACTAGGAACATTCTCAACAACTTCATTAGACGGGTTAGTCTCAATAGAATCAATAGAATCATTAGAGTTAGAATGACCAATTGAATCACATAAGACATCCATAGAGTCATCATCATTAGTAATTCTAGTTGGAACAAATCCTTCATTAAATGACACATGAAGCGACTCCTCGATCGTCGAGGTTCGTTTGTTGAATATCCGGTAGGCTTTGCTACGCGAAGAATATCCAACAAAAATCCCCTCATCGGATCTTGGATCGAACTTGTCCAAACTACCATACGTGTTCTTAATAAAACATTTCGAACCAAAAACACGAAAATGTTTAACTTGAGGCAACCTACCAAACAACAATTCATAACAAGTTTGTTTAGTGCCTGGCCTCAAAAGTATTCTATTAAACACAAAGCAAGTGGTATCTACCACTTCCACCCAAAATTGATGGCCAAGTTGGCTATCATCAAGCATAGTGCGAGCACACTCCACTAGCGTCCTATTCTTTCTCTCAACTACACCATTTTGAGGAGGTGCACGAGGGAAAAAGAAGGTGTGTGTAATACCAACTTCATCACAAAATGTCTCCAAAGACTCATTCTCAAATTCCCCTCCATGATCACTACGAATAGTGACAATGGTGGTTCCAATGAGTTTTTGTACTTTCTTAACAAAAATTGTGAAGTTTTCAAAAGCTTCATTTTTATTACATAATGAAAATACCCAAGTAAACCTAGAAAAGTCATCAACGATGACAAGTCCATATCTAGCATTACCTAATGAAGCAACTCTAGTTGGCCCAAATAAATCTAGATGTAATAGCTCTAGAGGCTGCTTAGAAGAAATGCTTTTCTTAGGTTTAAATGAAGATTTTGGAAGCTTGCCTCGTTGACACGAGTCACAAAAGCTTTTCTTTTGAAAGACAAGCTTAGGGAAGCCTCTAATAGAATTTAACTTGGAAAGCTTGAAAAGTGTTCCAAAGTTCACATGACCAAAACGTCGATGCCATAAGTGTTGTTCACTTGTGTTGGCAATAAGACATTGTTCATGTGATCTTGGAAGATCTAGGATATATATATCCTTATGGCGTGTGCCGGAAAACAATAATTCATTATTATCTTTTCTTAAAATATGGCACATTCCTTTCGCAAAGAAAACTTTGTAACCTTTGTCACAAAGTTGACTTATTGAAATAAGATTGTGGTTTAATCCTTTAACAAGGTAAACATCACATATAATGGGTTTAGAAGGATTACCCACTTTACCAACACCTATGATGGTTTCGCTCTCGTTGCCTCCAAATACGACGCGGTTTCCATTTGCAATGGGAACCACTCCGGAGAGCAATTGAGCGTCACCCGTCATGTGTTTTGAACACCCACTATCGAGTATCCAATTTCTCTTGGAGCTAAATTTAAATTTGTTGCTCCGTTCCTTTTTCTTGAGTACCTATAGATATGGAATGTTGTATCATGGTACCCAAGGTCATTGGGTCCAAAAGATTATACCTTTGGAAGCCAAGTCCAATTGGACTTAGACTTCCCCACATAATCACTACTATGCACAACATTCGAAAAATAAGCATTCATATAAACTTGTTTTTCATCCATGATTGTGTCCTTCGGGCTCCAAATAGTGAAAATCTTGGGAGCCCTCATCCTATTGGGTGCATGCATGCGTTGTTGGTTTCTACGTGATGCATGTCGTGGATAGGCATAAGGAACATGATGGAATGGTGCATGCGGATAATTATTCATATGATGTTGTGGGTGAACATATGCATGTGAGGGAACACGTGCGTGAGGGTGTCTCACATGGTGTGCACGTGCCCGTGAATGTGTTGCATAAAAATCATCATATGTGTGAGCCGGTGGAGTAGGACGTGTGTTCCTACGTGGCATGGTATTTGTGTACATGTAGGCATGACCCTTCTTTGGAGGTCCACCCAAAGTGGGTTTCTTTCCAAAAGAGGGTGTATGCAAAGTGGAAGCACCATTGGTAGATGAACTACCAATAGAGTGTTTGCTCCCACTCGGTGAGGCATCGGAAGTAGGCCTAACAAAAGTAGTGGCCGATTTGGATGAACTCCCTATCTTATATCCCAAGCCAATGTGGTGATTGCCCGGAAGTAAATCATTTAGGATGTTATCCAAATGGTATTTACCCTTATTGAATTTATTAATTCGGCCTATCGTGCATTCATATTTCTCGGTGAGAGAATGCATCGAAGCACCCAAAGTGGATATTTGCGATGTGAGCACATAAACACGAGACTTGAGATTTTCATTCTCAATACTCAAAGTCGAGTTTTGAGAAGTCAAATCCGCTATCCTATGTTCTTCCGAATCCTCAACACTAATATGTTCAAGTTTAGATTTGAGATTAACAATCTCATTTCTTAACTCTTCAACAACGGTGTCGTTGTTGGTGATGATAGTCTTAGGCGAGGTTTGAATGCTAGCTAGGGCATCTTTTACCTTAGTATATCTATTTACTAATTTAGTGTATTTAGACCATAATTGAGAATTAGCATTCCTAAGGTCATCCATAGTTACCTCATCGCCTTCGTCGTCACTATCATCGGAAGAGGAGGATCCTTGATCATGCTCCTCTCTTGCCATGAAGCACATGTGTGCTTGCTCCACTTTCTCATCGTCCGACTCTCCGCTTGAGGAATCCTCGGAGTCGGTGAATGTTGCTCCGACAAGTCCCTTTTTGTACCCCTTTTTGTACTTCTTGGACTTATCAAATTTCGGCGCCTTCCACTTCTCCTTTTGCTTATTTAGAGGAAACTCCGCTTTCATGTGTCCTGGCTTATTGCACTTGAAACACAAAGGAGAGGATGAGGCGTTAGAAGAACCAAATTTAGCTTTGTTCTTATAGTTACCTTTTCGGAAGAAACGGTTGAACTTCTTTGCCATGAGTGCCATGGACTCCAAGTCCAACTCGTTTTCCGAGTCTTCATCATCGGTTGATGTGGATGTGGATGGAGCGGCCTTGAAAGCAATACCCTTCTTCTTTGGCTCGTCTTGCTTTAGGTAGGACTTCAGCTTTTCCTGCAATTTTAACTTGCTATCCTTGCGTACCTCATATGACATTAAAGTACCCATTAGTTGAACTATGGTGTACTTATTCATATCATTACCTTCCTCGATGGCGAAGGTACGCTTTTCCCAAGAAGAAGGAAGTCCTTCGATAAGCTTCGAACACTTCTCCTTTTGGGTGTAGGTTTTGCCGAGAGCCTCCAACTCGTTTATGATGTCGACGAAGCGAGCATAATACTCCTTCATCTTCTCACCCTGTTGCATATGAAACATTTCGTAATCTTTGTTAACAACAACGAGTTTAGAGTCTCTTACCCTACTCGTCCCTTCATGTAGTATGAGGAGGGAGTTCGAAATTTGATATGCACTCTTACATGTGCATATCTTATTGAAGTCCTCGGGCTCCAATGCGCATTGCAAGGCGTTCATTGCCTTGGCATTGCTTACCTCTGCGGCGACCTCTGCGGTTGTCCATTTCTCAAAGTCTTCTTCGGCGGGCTCGACGTATTCCTTCATCGTGGTCCTCCATAGAGATGCACTCCGGAGGAAAGTTTCCATCCGGCATTTCCAGTACCCGTAGTTGGTACCGTTGAAGAATGGAGGCCTCGTTGAGGAATGTCCTTCCATCACCGAAAATGCTCCTTCACGGTTCCTGAAGGTGCCATAGTCGGAAGGTGGACGCACGGTCTTGTTGTTGTTGGCAGACATAGCTAAGTATCTGGCTCTGATACCAAATGTAATGCCCTACAAGCTACTGCACAAGTACTAGAGGGGGGGTGAATAGTACTTTAAAAATAACAAGGAGTATAATTCCTAATTATCGTGCAAACAACTACCAAATCAATTTGCGGAAGCTTAAATTGATGAAAACAACAAAATTAACAATGCTAACAATAGATATTACTGGGTTCGGATCCACCCAAGTCTCCCCGACTTGTTCCCGATGATCATACGTCCAAACCACCCGGATCCCCTCCGGATACTTAGGTTAGAAACCCTAACCCAAGATTTCCACTATGAATATCTTGTGAAAAACCTTCACAAGATCAAATCATATATGCAATGGCAATAGTGAATCCCACAACCCAGGATCACAACCTTCTCTTACAACCGAGAGAATCAATAGCAATAAATGAGTTTATATGAAATAAACAACAACTTACCACAAACCCTATACCTTGAGTATTCTTACCAAATAGGTGCAAGGAGGATATTTGAGGAAGAGAAAGTCACCAAGACCTAGCACCACTGAAATGAGCAGTAATGGGTGCCTAGGAGTGATTTGGAGACTTGAATCAAGCTAGAGCTTGAATGGCTCACCAAGAACAAACTTCTCTCAAGATGGATTCTAGATCTAGAATGTGAGAGAATGGATTTCTTGTGAGGAAGAGAGCTTTGGAAATGAGTGAGAATCTCTAACTCTTTCAATCTCAATGAATCTCTTAATAGCAGCTCTAACCTAGAAAGAAATGACCAAGCTTCGTATTTATAGGGTCCCATAAAAACGAGTTAGGTCAAATCCCAACGGATAGAAATCTGAAGCAGTTAGTCGGTCAAAGAACAACCACTGACCGACTAGTTCATCAACTAGTCGATCGGTCAATCAACATGGACCGACTAAGTGAAGAACAGTGAAGAGATTGAATTTCAGACCTAGAAATCTAGTCGGTCCAAGAAGACTGTCTGACCGACTAGTTTCACAACTAGTCGGTCGTTCAGTGAACTAAGACCGACTAAGAGTCAAAAACTATTAGTCTGAATACAAATTGATTTAGTCGGTCCAAGAACAAATGTTGACCGACTAGATCATCAACTAGTCGGTCGCCAAACGTTCTTAGACCGACTAACGATAAACAATAGCTTAGGAGAAAATTGGCATGTACAGTAAAGCTCAACTAGTCGGTCAAAGAAGCATCACTGACCGACTAGTTCACAAACTAGTCGGTCGGTGAGTCAACGTAGACCGACTAACTGTAAACAGTACTGAGCAAGAAAAGATTAACTGACATTAGTCGGTCCAAGAAGCTTTACCGACCGACTAGATCACCATCTAGTCGGTCAGTTCTTCTTCATGAACCAACTAACATGCACAATAAAGTCCGAATCGAAGCGCGATGCTTCGAGGAAGTTAGAATGGACTTCTACTAAGATCCTAGAGCTAAGATATGAGCATTATGAAGATAGAAATGTAAGATATACTCAAGGCTTAACATTCTATAGATCGAAACTAAAAGACTATAAATAAAACCTTAAAGAACGGTCTTCGAGAGCTTCGATCAAATCTTCATGACTTCTAAAATGGTCCAAAAGCTTCAACGAAGCTTTAGGCATTGAATACGAGCTTTGAGAAGTCTTGAGATGTCGCTTTGAGTATTCTCGTGAATTTGGCGACGATCTTCATAACTGCGCTCACAAATTGTTAGTTCATGAATTATTCATGTTTGCTCATCATCCAAAACCAAATCCGGGGAGTCCAATACTCAACATTTCCATCATTTTGAGATCGTTTTCAATAGCCCCATCACTTTCACAAAAGCTTCAATTCGGGCTATAGGTAATTGTATTCAATAAATCATTGTAAGTATATGTTGCGATCTTGTGGTGGCAAGAAGATACATTAGAGAGGGTGAATAGTGTATATGAAAATAAAATATTCCTTTAGAATTTACTCCCTAAGATTGCAATTAGAGTTAACTGAAAGAATCTTAATCTATTAAATTACTTGCAATAATAAAGATAAGCACGACAGAAGATAAAGCTTTCAAGTAATAAACAAGTCAAACGCAAAACCGTCAAGTTTATCATGGCTCACCCCTGCAAGGCTCATCCACTCCCGAAAATTCTGTTGGGCTTTAATCCACTATTTCAACATATAGTTACAACCACCTCACCTCCAATGATGATTTTCCCTTGCCTCCCTAACAGAGGACATTTACAAAAACCTTGCTGTAAGGACCCTGGCTACGAGAAAACCACTAGAAGGAGGGTTGAATAGTGTTTATAAAATTTGAACGATAGTAATACCAATTTAAATTCCTAAACAATGATAAATGGGAAATTATAAATAAACCTAAATTGAAACAATGCTAACACAAAGTATGTTTCAATGGTTCGGATTACCCAAGTCAACTCCCGACTTGTTCCTGTTAATCCTATGTCCCTTCCACCCGGCTACCACCGGATACTCAAGTTAGAACCCTAACTTGAGGTTTCCTTTAAATCCACTTGTAGCAACCATACAAGTGAAATCGAATCATAATCGATGTCCTTGACTCCCACAACTTGGGATCAAGCAAACCACTCTCACAAACCGAGAGTTAAACTAATACGAAAGATATGAAATAATGAAATAGCAACACTTACAATCACCTATGCCTTAAAGTAAAACTTGACGGAGCAAGTGTGTTGTGTGTTGAAGACTCTTCCAAGAAGAGAGAAAAGCCCTTTCTCTTGTCATCACCAATTGCCTAGAGGATATCACTTTGATTCTAGGCTGGAGAGCAAGAGAGAATGAGATTGGAATTCTTGGGCTTTTGAATTTAGAGCTTTGAAAAACTTGAAGTTGAAAGCTAGTGTTTTTCAAGGGATGATCAAGAAGATGAGTAACCCCTCAATGGAATAATAGAAGCTCTCTTTATATGTTCCCCAAAACCTTCAAACAGAATCCCCAAAACCCCCTTTGAAAGCCGTGGAGAAAAAGCCAACGGATAGAATTTACACACTCGACAATCAACTGGTGAAGAAATCACAGTCGAATGCTGCATTGTGTCAGAGGGTAGGTGAGAATTCAAACGGTAACTTACCACGTAGGACAGTCGACTGATGAAGAAAAGACATGCGCATGTAAACTTAACAGGTGACTGTAAATCCTTCTACAGGCGACTGACCGCAACATGGGTAAGCTGAGAAAAACTCAGGAAGTTTAGGAAGACACGACAAGTGACTTATGTGGAATACATAGGCGCCTGTTTCATAGACATGCGATTGTGAAACCAACATCAGTCGACTGTCACTAATAAGTGAAACTTTCCAGAGAGCAGAGTCTACAGAGAAAGCATTGACAGGCGACTGTTGAAGCATTGACAGTGAACTGTGCCTTGGACATGCGACTGTCAATCCAACATCAGTCGAATGGCCAAATGGAAAAGGAAGTGACCTTTGGTTAGGTGACTGATTAACAAATCACAGGCGCATGTAGCTTGGACAAGCATCTGTCTTTTGTACAGCGGTCGCCTGAATAGAGTTAAAGATAAAAGGCCCAAAAACCAATAGATAAAGTATGTGCATAACAGGCGACTGTAGAACAAATCACAGTCGACTGTTTTAAGACAGGCACCTGTAAAATGTTCAGCAGTCGCCTGTTAAAAATCCCAAAATGCACATGCTTAAGAAATGTGAATTGGAGTCTAAGGAAATGTGATATAATGATTTCCTAGGACAGAAATAAAGATGTGTGTGTGCTCCAACATAGTTCTACTTCTAAGCTACATACTAGAAGAGAATAAAAAGATTACATTTTGTAGAAGCTTATCTTCTATCCAAAGTATGAGCTTAACGTTGTAACGGTCTGTTTTCGTTGTACCTTGTTCGTGCACGTGCTCTTTGCCGTGCACGTGTTTATTTTAGACTTTATTTGTTTGTGAACACTTTGGTGTGTCATGTCGTTGTGAACGTCTCTGAGAGTATTAAATAGTGGCACTAATTTGGAACGACATTTCTCGGGTCGTTTTCCAACGATTTAATCTTATTCGATGAGATGTTGCGATTATCACTTTTGACGTAGGACGTTTCTATTTTTAGTTTCGTCGTCTGACGTAAAAATTGAGATCCGTCTTCTTAGTTAGCTTTCTTTCGTCATCACGATCACCCTGATATTTATTTTATAATTTTTGGAGTTTATTTGACCTACTTTATATTTTTAGCAAGGTTTAAAAGATTTTTAATAGCTACGTTTTAAATTATTTTCGACCAAATAAAATTTATTTAAGTTTAAAACGTTTTAAAAAAAATTTGAGCCAAATTTCAGCTCATTTGAGCCGCACCCAAGCCATGTATGGGTTGGAGAAGGAGAGATTTGAATTTTAAATAGTTTTAAACTCCTAATCCCATTAGGATTAGCCCTAGACCAAGTCAACCCCTCTATATATAAACAACTCCTAGGAAGACCTATTTTTGCAAGAAAATAACCCTAGCCGCTTCCAAAACCCCAAAACCCACTTGCGACGATTCGTCGCAACCCCGTTCAGCCGCCGCCCCGCTCCGACCGAGGATTTCCCTTCGTTTTCCCCGCACCGACCGACAGCTTCGCCCGCACCAAGCATCCACCCTGCTCCGCACAGCCGTCGCTCCGCATCGCCGTGCCTGACCGAGAGATTCTCTCGGTCTGACTGGTCGCCCGCTCCGCATCCTGCCTCGCCTCGCCCCCGCTTCGCAAGCCCGCTCCACACCCCGCATCGCACCGTGTCTGACCGGAGCGCCCGCCCGCTCATGCCCGCATCTCCCGCACCGAACGAAGAATCCCTCCGCACCGCTGCTGTGACCGACCCGCTGCGCTGCACAGCCCCGTTCTCCCGCACCGACCGAGCCAACTCCCCGCATCTGGCTGTGTCTGACCGAGAGTCAATCGTCGCCACCCCGCATCCGTCGCACCGCTTGCCACCGTGGGCCCCCCAAGTTCTCCAGAGGTATTGTGGGTCCCCTATTGGTCCCTAGGACTACTGTGGGTCCCACCTAGGTGCTTGCTCTTCGAGGATTTGCCGCCTACGACGTTGCGATACGTCGTAGCCCGTCGTCGCATGTGCTAGCTTTGGAATCTGGATTCGTTGCTCCGGTTGCTGCTCTGATATTTCCAGCGAGGAATCTATTTTGGAATCAGGACTTGGAGCGCGTTCTTTTATTCCAACCCCTGGCATCGCTACCCGATGCCAGTGTAGCTTTCGCGTCGTGTTGAGGTTACACTTTGCACCCCTAGGACCCCCAACCTATTGCACGTTAATCAAGACTAAAATCAATGTTTTTAAAGTATTTTAAATGTTTTAGAATTCACTAATCAAGATTAATAAAACGGATATAGGCCGGTGGACTTGTGCACGTAGGATATTTGTGACTTTGGACTCGTGGGACGGTGTTACTCAGACGTTGTACTTGCAGGCAAGTGAAACTTGCCAACTCTTGCTTAGGGCCATGTTTTTAGGCCACTCCCTTGTTTTTAGCGTAAAAGAGACTAGTCAGTGAAATGATAGCTGGCTAGACGCCTATTTGATCTAGTTTGACAACGAAACTAGATCCGTCACCTCATTTGATCTAGCTTGACAACGAAGCTAGATCCAACCCCTTTAACTTGTTGATCATGCATACTAAACTGTCACGTTTACTATCCTTACCTGTAGCTTTACTACTTTTCATGTCATGCATTGAATGTTGCATTCGTAGCACACGCTACATACTTGTACTTGCTTGTCCAGGCTAGGTGCACCCCTATGCCAAAAACACTTCCTGGCTCGATATCTAGAAGCGAGCATTCACGTTCAGGGGTAAGGCCCTGGCTCGATACACGTGGAGGGGTAGGGTTGAGCGACCACTCAGCATAGAAGTGTGCCCGTACAGCCTCTTCAGCTGTAAGGTGTGAACTCTGTGCACGACATGAAAACGTGACTTGTGAATGTTAGTAGTTTACTACTCTTGCCATGCCATGCTAGTCAACTGTTGTACTTTACTTTACTTGTTGTACTCATACTTTAACTGCCATGTCATACATCATGCTAGAACTGCTAGGTTGCCTTTACTTGTACTTTCAGTTTCCTTGCACAAGTCTTTTTAGACTTGCTGACATGTGCCTCTTGCTCTTTTGGGTGTCACATGTTAGACCCTGAGCCAGAGACCGTAGCTAAGGACGATGTGTTTGCTGACGTTGAGCCAGAGCCTACGTTTGACGAGGAGTTTGTGGACACCGGTGACCAGTCTTAGAGACGGATTGGAGTTGCTTTGCTTTAGGTTGATGTTAGTTGTCGGTGTGTAGCACCATTACTTTGCTTTTGTACTTTGTACTTTTGTTGGCCATGCTGGGGCCTCTTTTAGACTCTTTTCTTTTAGCCTGGTGGCTTTTCTGCGATGTTGGAGTTTATATTTATGGATATTCTGAGATATCACTTTTGTCTCTTTTCATTACTTATTATCTTTGTTTCGTTTCGCGTTGCAAGGACCTGCTATATAATGTTGTTTGATGCTTATCGGACTTGTAGCTTTGCAGCTTCAAGTCTGAGCGGACCCTCTCACGCTTCGCCTCCATGTTTTTGGTAAGCGGGGCGTGACAGGTTTTGTTGGTGGCCCATGCAGGTCAAATCTTGCAATTGCGAATTAATGGAACAACGATAATAACGGAATATCCAGTAAATAAATTACAACATCAAAGTCATTAAGCTATTTGAGTCTAATTTTTGTTCGTTTTCTATGTCATTAGATGGCTGGAAGGCGACAGACCCGAGCTGGTGGTGGGGCTAATCGTGTGGAGGTATCGGATAGAGAGCCCACCACTGCTGAGGTTATGAGGATGATGCATCAGATGATACAGGTGCAGCAGGGTATGCTTCAGAATACCCAGAGTGCCCCTCGCTTCGAGCCGGGGGCGAAGCAGTTTCGGGAGCTGGGCCCGAGTTACTTTGATGGATCTGAAGGACCGTTGGCTACTGAGGAGTGGATCAGGAATACCGAGGATAATCTGAAGATGTCGAAGGTCAACCCGGCTGGATGGGTTGATTTGGTGAAGAAGCAGCTCAAGGATAATGCCCGCAACTGGTGGGATGCAGAGGAGGAGCTATTGACGACGCCGATACGTTGGGCTACCTTCAAGTCCAGGTTCGATGAGGAGTATTTTCCGAAGGCTGTCAGGAGGGAGATGTTGTAGTGATTCATTGAGCTGAAGCAGGGAAATCTGACGGTGGACCAGTACCATCAGGAGTTCACCAGGCTGAGTCGCTTCGCACCGAAGATGGTGGAGGATGCTGAGGAGAAAGCTCAGAGGTTTCTGCAGGGTCTTTCCCTAGACTTGCAGAGCCTGATGTCTTCGTCAGATCTAGAGTCATGTCAGAAGTTGCTGGTAGCTGCTCAGAGACAGGAGCCGATTGCGAGGCAGAAGAGAGGACAGGTTTCTGGAGCTGGGAAGAGGCCTGTGGAGCAGATCAGAGGAGTGGTTAGGCCTGGGTTCAAGCCTAATCAGCCAGTTCAGTTCAAGAGGCTAGGAGGGCCTACTTAGAAGACTTGCAATTTCTGTGGCAAGACTGGCCACATCAAGGAGCAGTGCAGGAGATTTCTGGGGCAGTGCCTGATTTGTGGAGATGCTACTCATGTGGCGAAGGATTGTCAGCATGCGAACCAGTTGAGGAGAGGACCTGATGGAGCACAGCTACAGAGGGGACAAGTTGCAGCTCAGCCGTTACAGCAGAGAGCACCTGTACCTGCTGGACGTGGAGCACCTCTCATTCCGCAGAGGCAGGCTTTTCAGCAGGCTGTTCAGCTGAGGAGGCAGGCTTTTCTGATGACGACAGTGGAGAGCGAGGCTGTGGATGAGGTTATCACAGGTAACCCTCTGTTTAGTTGTATCCTTTCTTAGTTAGTTTTGCTTGTTAGGCTATGTTGGTTGCTTCATATGATTGTTTGTTAGATTAGGGTTTGATTGCTAGACTGTTTGTTAGGTGTGATTTTGGTTTGCACATTTCCTGCACGAGTCCTCTTTGACTCTGGTGCATCGATGTGCATTATTTCTCGGAGCTTCGTGGAGAAGCATTCCTTGACGACATCCCCTCTTACCAAGAGTTGGAACATCATTACAGGAAATGGCGTGATCTCGGTGCATCGTGGTTGTAATTCTTGCCCTTTGGTGGTCTGTGGACATGAGCTTTATGCTGATTTTATTGTCCACGACATCATCAACTACGATGCAGTGCTTGTGATGGATTGGCTAGCGGGCTTCTATGTTATGATCGATTGTCGGAGGAAGAAGGTGGTGTTCGAGATCCCTGGGCATCCAGTGTTTGAGTTCAGTCGAGGTAGCAGTTCGCTTGGTCCGGTCAGGTTTCGGGCCAAGGCAGTGGAGATTGTTGCTATGCAGATGAAGCAGAATAGACCAACTGTGGTACGTGAATTCGATGACGTCTTCCCCGAGGAGATGTCTGGACTGCCACCCGATCGAGCTCTCGAGTTTTCGATCGTTATTATTCCGGGAGCGCAGCCTATTTCGAAGGCGCCGTATCGTATGGCTCCAGCAGAGTTGGAGGATTTGCGTAGGCAGCTGGATGAGCTTGTTCAGAAGGGTTACATCAATCCTAGTGTGTCTCCGTGGGGAGCACCGGTGTTGCTGGTGAAGAAGAAGGATGGTTTGCGTCACATGTGTGTGGATTAACGAGAGCTGAATGCTGTGACTATCAAGAATAAATATCCCTTGCCTCGTATAGATGACATCTTTGATCAGCTCGGAGGATCGAGGGTGTTCTCTAAGTTGGATTTGAGGAGTGGTTACCATCAGCTTAAGGTGAAGAAGGAGGACATCCCGAAGACAGCATTCAGGACGAAGTATGGTCACTACGAGTTCGTGGTTATGCCTTTTGGTGTAACCAATGCACCCGCAGTCTTTATGAACCTGATGAATCTGATCTTCTACGACTTTCTAGACAAGTTTGTCGTTATCTTTATTGGCGACATTCTGATCTATTCGAAGTCGGAGGAAGAGCATGCCTCGCACTTGATGACAGTGTTGGAGATTCTGAGGAAGCATCGTTTGTATGCTAAGTATTCCAAGTGCGAGTTTTGGCTGGATAGAGTTGCTTTTCTCGGGCATGTGGTGTCAGGTGATGGAATTTCGGTGGATCCCGAGAAGATTATGGCTATCAGATCGTGGTCGGTTCCGTAGTCAGCATCTGAGATCCGGAGTTTCCTTGGGCTTGCAGGCTATTATCGGAGTTTCATTAAGGACTTTTTCCGGATTGCTGAGCCGATGACCAGACTGACGCGGAAGGATGTACCATATGTTTGGTCTGATGATTGTGAGAAGGCTTTCGATGTTCTGAAGGAGAGATTGACGACTGCCCCTATTCTTGCTGTGCCTGATCTGAGTGGAGGATTCGAGATCTTTTGCGATGCTTCTGGCAAAGGTCTTGGATGTGTGTTGCATCAGCATGGGCATGTGGTTGCGTATGCTTCTCGTCAGCTCAGGGCTCATGAGAAGAATTACCCGACACATGATTTGGAGTTGGCTGCAGTCGTGTTTGCGCTGAAGATTTGGAGGCACTTCTTGCTGAGTGAGAAGGTGAAGATCTTCACTGATCACAAAAGCTTGAAGTATATCTTTACGCAGAAGGAGCTCAACATGCGACAGCGTCGATGGTTGGAGCTCATGGCAGACTATGAGATCGATTTGCAGTATCACCATGGCAAGGTGAATGTGGTTCCAGATGTGCTGAGCAGACTTCCAGCAGTGATGATATTGACCTCACAGTGGAGATTGCATCAGGATTTTTGCGAGTCTGGTATCGAGATTATTCTTCCTGGAGAGACTTCTTCTTTGATGAGCATGCAGATACAGTCGACGATCGTGGATAGGATGAAGACTGGACAGGCTGGAGATGCTAAGATGGTGAAGATTCAGGAGCATGTGGAAGCCGGTCTGCAGACTGACTTTTTGATCCATGAGGATGGCTCGTTGAGATTTGGAGCCAGGTTGTGTGTGCCAGCTGGAGATATCAGAGAGGAATTATTAGTTGAGGCACACAGTTCACCGTATTCTGTACATCCTGGTGGCACCAAGATGTACAAGGATCTTCGTCTGAACTATTGGTGGCATGGTATGAAGAGGAGCATGGCTCAGAGTGTAGCCAAGTGTCTGGTTTGCCAACAAGTAAAGGCAGAGCATCAGCGTCCGGCAGGGTTGCTACAACCACTTCCGATTCCAGAGTGGAAGTGGCAACACATCACTATAGATTTCGTGACTGGACTACCTCGGAGTCCGAAGCAGAATGACGCGATTTGGGTGATCGTAGACCGATTGACCAAATCTGCACACTTTATTCCATTCCGAGTAGGACAGTCTACTGAGACGCTAGCGAGGAGATACATGGAGGTAAATTCTTTTACTCTCCGTTTTTATTTCCTTTTCCTAATTTAGATAGTGATGTAACGTGAATCGTGCAGGAGATTGTACGGCTTCACGGAGTCCCGGTGAGTATCGTGTCAGACAGAGACACGAGATTCACGTCTCAGTTTTGGCAGAGTCTGCAGAAGAGTCTGGGTACGAGTCTGAGTTTCAACACGGCGTACCACCCGCAGACAGATGGCCAGTCCGAGAGGACGATTCAGATTTTGGAGGACATGCTGAGAGCGTGCATGTTGGACTTCAAGGGATCCTGGGAGGATCATCTCCATCACGTTGATTTTGCCTACAATAACATTTACCAGGTGAGTATTGGTATGGCACCTTTCGCCGCGCTTTATGGGAAGAAATGTCGATCGCCACTGAGCTGGGATGACATTGGGGATCGGGAGCTGTTAGGACCGGAGATGATCGTGGAGGCCGTGGATGTTGTGAGGAACATTTGAGAGAAGCTGAGGATTGCGCAGGACCGTTTCAAGCATTGGGCTGATGCTAAATGGAGGCCTTTGGAGTTTCAGCCTGGAGATCATGTCTTCCTGAAGATTTCTCCGAACCGCGGAGTTATCCGATTTGGAAAGAGAGGCAAGCTGAGTCTGAGGTTCATTGGACCGTTTGATGTTCTGGAGAGAGTTGGAGCGGTGGATTATCGCTTGGCGTTGCCACCATCGATGGAGGGAGTTCACGACGTATTTCACGTATCCCAGTTACATCGATACGATAGTGATCCGTCCCATGCTGTGGATTTCTCGGAGATCACGATTCGTCCGGATCTGTCTTATGATTAGCAGCCAGTTGAGATTCTGGATCATCGACAGAAGCAGCCGAGGAATAAGACCGTCAACTTGGTTCGAGTGCAGTGGCGTCATGGTTCCCCTGGGGAGTCCACCTGGGAGCAAGAGGATGATATGAGAGAGCATTTCCCGCACCTTTTCCCGAGCAGTGCTTGATGTTGATTCCGAGGGCGGAATCATTTCTAAGGTGGGGAGGATGTAACGGTCTGTTTTCGTTGTACCTTGTTCGTGCACGTGCTCTTGGCCGTGCACATGTTTATTTTAGACTTTATTTGTTTGTGAACGCTTTGGTGTGTCATGTCGTTGTGAACGTCTCTGAGAGTATTAAATAGTGGCACTAATTTGGAACGACATTTCTCGGGTTGTTTTCCTACGATTTAATCTTATTCGATGAGACGTTGCGATTATCACTTTTGATGTAGGACGTTTCTATTTTTAGTTTCGTTGTCCGACGTCGAAATTGAGATCCGTCTTCTTAATTATCTTTCTTTCGTCATCACGATCACCCTGATATTTATTTTATAATTTTTGTAGTTTATTTGACCTACTTTATATTTTTAGCAAGGTTTAAAATATTTTTAATAGCTACGTTTTAAATTATTTTCGGCCAAATAAAATTTATTTAAGTTTAAAACTTTTTAAACAATTTTTGAGCCAAATCTCAGCTCATTTGGGCCGCACCCAAGCCATGTATGGGCTAGAGAAGGAGAGATTTGAATTTTAAATAGTTTTAAACTCCTAATCCCATTAGGATTAGCCCTAGACCAAGTCAACCCCTCTACACTATATAAACAACTCCTAGGAAGACGTATTTTCGCAAGAAAATAACCCTAGCCGCTTCCAAAACCCCAAAACCCACTTGCGACGATTCGTCGCAACCCCGTTCAGCCGCCGCCCCGCTCTGACCGAGGATTTCCCTTCGTTTTCCCCGCACCGACCGACAGCTTCGCCCACACCAAGCATCTGCCCCGCTCCACACAGCCGTCGCTCCGCATCACCGTGCCTGACCGAGAGATTCTCTCGGTCTGACCGGTCGCCCGCTCCGCATTCTGCATCGCCTCGCCCCCGCTTCGCAAGCCCGCTCCGCACCCCGCATCTCACCGTGTCTTACTGGAGCGCCCACCCGCTCACGCCCGCATCTCCGCAACGTTGCAACGTTGCAACATTGCAATGCCCCGCCCAAGCGCCCGACCGACCCCATCTCCCGCACCGACCGAAGATTCCCTCCGCACCGCTGCTGTGACCGACCGCTGTGCTGCACAGCCCCGTTCTCCCGCACCGACCGAGCCAACTCCCCGCATCTGGCTGTGTCTGACCGAGAGTCAATCATCGCCACCCCGCATCCGTCGCACCGCTTGCCACCGTGGGCCCCCCAAGTTCTCCAGAGGTATTGTGGGTCCCCTATTGGTCCCTAGGACTACTGTGGGTCCCACCTAGGTGCTTGCTCTTCGAGGATTTGCCGCCTACGACGTTACGATACATCGTAGCCCGTCGTCGCATGTGCTAGCTTTGGAATCTGGATTCGTTGCTCCGGTTGCTGCTGTGATATTTCCAACGAGGAATCTATTTTGGAATCAGGACTTGGAGCGCGTTCTTTTATTCCAACCCCTGGCATCGCTACCCGACGCCAGTGTAGCTTTCGCGTCGTGTTGAGGTAACACTTTGCACCCCTAGGACCCCCAACCTATTGCATGTTAATCAAGACTAAAATCAATGTTTTTAAAGTATTTTAAATGTTTTAGAATTCACTAATCAAGATTAATAAAACGGATGTAGGCCGGTGGACTTGTGCACGTAGGATATTTGTGACTTTGGACTCGTGGGACGGTGTTACTCAGACGTTGTACTTGCAGGCAAGTGAAACTTACCAACTCTTGCTTAAGGCCATGTTTTTAGGCCACTCCCTTGTTTTTAGCGTAAAAGAGACTAGTCAGTGAAATGATAGCTGGCTAGACGCCTATTTGATCTAGTTTGACAACGAAACTAGATCCATCACCTCATTTGATCTAGCTTGACAACGAAGCTAGATCCAACCCCTTTAACTTGTTTATCATGCATACTAAACTGTCACGTTTACTATCCTTACCTGTACGCTTTACTACTTGCCATGTCATGCATTGAATGTTGCATTCGTAGCACACGCTACATACTTGTACTTGCTTGTCCAGGCTAGGTGCACCCATATGCCAAAAACACTTCCTGGCTCGTGATCCAGAAGCGAGCATTCACGTTCGGGGGTAAGGCCCTGGCTCGATACACGTGGAGGGGTAGGGTTGAGTGACCACTCAGCGTAGAAGTGTGCCCGTACAGCCTCTTCAGCTGTAAGGCGTGAACTCTGTGCACGACATGAAAACGTGACTTGTGAATGTTAGTAGTTTACTACTCTTGCCATGCCATGCTAGTCACCTGTTGTACTTTACTTTACTTGTTACACTCATACTTTAACTGCCATGTCATACATCATGCTAGAACTGCTAGGTTGCCTTTACTTGTACTTTCAGTTTCCTTGCACAAGTCTTTTTAGACTTGCTGACATGTGCCCCTTGCTCTTTTGGGTGTCACATGTTAGACCCTTAGCCAGAGACCGTAGCTGAGGACGAGGTGTTTGCTGACGTTGAGCCGGAGCCTACGTTTGACGAGGAGTTTATGGACACCGGTGACCAGTCTTAGAGACTGATTGGAGTTGCTTTGCTTTAGGTTGCTGTTAGTTGTCGGTGCGTAGCACCATTACTTTGCTTTTGTACTTTGTACTTTTGTTGGCCATGCTGGGCCCTCTTTTAGACTCTTTTCTTTTAGCCTGGTGGCTTTTCTGCGATGTTGGAGTTTATATTTATGGATATTCTGAGATATCACTTTTGTCTCTTTTCATTACGTATTATCTTTGTTTCGTTTCGCGTTGCAAGGACCTGCTATATAATGTTGTTTGACGCTTATCGGACTTGCAGCTTTGCAGCTTCAAGTCTGAGCGGACCTTCTCACGCTTCACCTCCACGTTTTTGGGAAGCAGGGCGTGAGAAAAGTCTTCTTGGATCTTCGATCACCATCTTTGATTATCCAATCCAATTTTCATGCTTTGATTGATCTTTGAGTGACATCCATTGCTAATTGATCTTTATGATATGCTTAGGCAATGGATTAACTCCAAATAGAGGATTAGTCACAAGTATTTATGTTTGCTCATAATTAACACCAAGTAGGGAGAAGTCCAACACTCAACATTCTTCCCCCTTTTGATGATGACAAACAAACAAAAATAAAAAGATAAATAATTGTGCTTAATGAAAACCTACTCCTCCTACATAGATGCCAATCAACTTAGTCAATATATATAATGGCATCTATAGATCAATTGAAGCGAGCATGTAAGATATGTATGAATGAAATGCTTTTAATTCTTGAAATCTAGGATTTTATAATCCAAGTTCATTATATCTTACTCCCCCTGAATCTAAGGCAACTTCAATTTTAGATTCAAGTTTACAATTTACTTAGCACATAATTATGATATGTTTATTTCTCTTCCCATATGGCATTATCCAAAAAGTGGGAGTAGAAAAACAACAACAATAGTGCTAAATAAGTACTAAACAATCATGAGAGTCTAAAGACAGGATATATATCTAATGTGATACCAAAATATAATCGGAAAAAAATCTCGAAGGTGCATCTCATTGATATATACCAAACACTCATAAACATAAGAAATCTTAATTGACGAAAGGAATGAGAATCCAATATCAACATTTCAAAAAAATAGAGAAAACCTCGCACATCACAACATGTATATGATAGATCATACAAAGAGAGACAATTTCACAATGTTCACATAATCAACATAAAAAAATTGAGACACAATGTGAAGCAGCATATGATAAAATAAAAGCACCATATATATATATATATATACTAGTCATTACCCGTGCCCATATGGCACGTTTTATTTAATGGCTGAGTTTTTCCTCCCCACAAATTTCAAGTTCCCCCAAATTTCAAGTTTTCCCCCAAAATTGTCATTGACACCTAGGACAAACTTGCCACGTAGGACAAAGCTTTGTCCTAGTAGGATAAGATTCAAAATCTTCAAAGGACTGGAAAAAAATGTTCAGAAGCGGGGGAGAATAAAAAGTGTGGGTGTGTGTGTGGGGAGGATTTAGGGGCAAAAATGCAAAAACTGGGGTTGCCGGCGCAAAATTCCCCACCTCCTCTCTTATCCCGCAAAATCTCATCTCTTATATTTTCTCTTATCCAATTTCCCTCTTTTATACAATAGATATCCAAATTCTCGTATCCAATTTCTCATGTCCAAATTCTCTTATCCAAATTTCTCTTGATAACATCCCTCTTTTATATAATAGATGTCCAAATTATCTTGTCCAATTTCTCATGTCCAAATTCTCTTATCAATTTCTCTTGATAACATCCCTCTTTTATATAATAGATAATATCCAAATTCTCTTATGCAATTTCTCATGTCCAAATTCTCTTATCCAATTTCTCTTGATAACATCCCTCTTTTATATAATAGATAATATCCAAATTCTCTTATGCAATTTCTCATGTCCAAATTCTCTTTTCCAATTTCTCTTGATAACATCCCTCTTTTATATAATAGATATCCATATTCTCTTATCCAATTTCTCATGTCCAAATTCTCTTGATAACATCCCTCTTTTTATATAATAGATAATATCCAAATTCTCATATCCAAATTCTCATATCCAATTTCTCTTGATAACATCCCTCTTTTATATAATAGACTAGTCATTACCCGTGCCCATATGGCACGGTTTATTTAATGGCTGAGTTTTTCCTCCCCACAAATTTCTAGTTCCCCCAAATTTCAAGTTTTCCCCCAAAATTGTCATTGACACCTAGGACAAACTTGCCACGTAGGACAAAGCTTTGTCATAGTAGGATAAGATTCAAAATCTTCAAAGGACTAGAATAAAATGTTCGGAAGCGAGAGAGAATAAAAAGTGTGGGTGTGTGTGGGGAGGATCTAGGGGCAAAAATGCAAAAACTGGGGTTGCCGGCGCAAAATTCCCCACCTCCTCTCTTATCTCGCAAAATCTCATCTCTTATATTTTCTCTTATCCAATTTCCCTCTTTTATATAATAGATATCCAAATTCTCGTATCCAATTTCTCATGTCCAAATTCTCTTATCCAAATTTCTCTTGATAACATCCCTCTTTTATATAATAGATGTCCAAATTCTCTTGTCCAATTTCCCATGTCCAAATTCTCTTATCAATTTCTCTTGATAACATCCCTCTTTTATATAATAGATATAAATATATAAATAAATATATTTTTTTTTGAAGAGTAAGCGTAATTCTTTATTAATAAAAGTGATGTACAATATGTTACAACAAAGCCAACTATTAGGGAAATAATAAGAATGGGGAATTAATAGAGAGAGGATAGGACACAAGCATCGTCACTCCCTACTATTGATTCATCATCCTATTACACCCTAAGCAACCACAACACTTGATGCCACAAAATATCCACCAAAACACTTCAAATAGAAATAATAAAGAACCCACTGATTAGTCAACCGTTGTCTCTGAATGTCCAATTGGCTAAAACTTCAGCTTCATCAAGGGAAGCCGGGTCCTGATCCCTCATAATAACTCTGACATCAGCAGTAATCTCCTCAAAGAGGTTTATCTTGCAGCGCGCCTTATTCTCAAAGATTCTCATATTTCGTTCCCTCCATAAATGACACACTATAGTCGCGAGAACAGTTTTGCCAAGTAAGCTTGAAACACTTTTCCCACCAAAATGTGCAAGGAAATGCTTCCCAACATCCAGCAGATTCGGACCAATAGCTGATTTGATATTTAGTTTTAACAAAGCCCGTTTCAGAATATACAAAGAGTAGCTGCAATCAAAGAAGAGATGTCCCACTGTTTCCTGTTTGTTGTCAGCACATATGACACAGTCTTGAATAGCATTAGGAACCCATTTACTCATCAAATCTCTAGTAAGAAGTTTCCCTTTGAAAGCTCTAAGGAGTGCTAAGGACATCTTAGGAATGTGATTGGAGTACCAAACAAGTTTATGAAAGGGAAAGATAGTACCTGGTTTACGGACCCCCTCCCAAGCTTGCCGGAATATGAAATTCTATATATATATATATAATAATGTGTATCATATGCCGTATGAGAGAGGGCCTCATTGCCCTCTCACATAAAGGGGGTGGGTATAACCAAGTACAAGCCCATGTGGGCTTGTACTTGGTTGCTTTATGTGAGAGTGCATATGAGGCCCTCTCTCATACGGCGTATGATACCCATTTTTCTCATATATATATATATATATATATATATATATATATATATATATATATATATATATATATATATATATATATATATATATATAGTGATCTTCCATTGCGAAAAAGGGGCTTTTCGCACCGTGCGAAAAGAATTTTTTTTTTTTTGAAATTTTTTTTTTCAAAAATTCTTTTTTTGATGTTTAATCCATACAAATATATACCCCAGGGAAAATAATGGGTGAACCCGTTGGGCATTAGAGCACCCATCCACCCGTTACAAATTTAACGGTATCAAAACGTGCGAATTTGATGAAATGCCTTGATCGAAGGCCAAATGACATTATTTCTCAACGATTATTTTTTGAGGGGGGTATAACAACATATAATGAGGGTGGAAAAAAGAATTTTTGAAAAAAAAATTTCAAAAAAAAACTAAAAACATTTTCGCACGGTGCGAAATGTTTGCATTTGAAAATTTTCCTATATATATATATATAAGAATAATGGCTATCATACGGCATATGAGATATGCTCTCATACGCCCTCTCACATAAAACAACCAAGGACAACCAAGTACAAGCCCATGTGGGTTTGTACTTGGTTGCTTTATGTGAGAGGGCGTATGAGGGCCTCTCTCATACGGCGTATGATAGCCATTATTCTCATTCATATATATATATATATATATATATATATATATATATATATATATATATATATATATATATATATATATATATATATATATATATGAATGAGAATAATGGCTATCATACGCCGTATGAGAGAGGCCCTCATACGCCCTCTCACATAAAGCAACCAAGTACAACCAAGTACAAGCCCATGTGGGCTTGTACTTGGTTGCTTTATGTGAGAGGGCGTATGAGGGCCTCTCTCATACGGCGTATGATAGCCATTATATATATATAGACGAGTAAGAGGCAATCTTTATTAATATCAAATAATTACAAGGAATAAACGCTTATAATGTCAGAGGATACGAGCCAGAGGGGGGAGAGGGCACAAGCGCCGTCACCCCCTACTTGCTATTATCAACTGGTACTACAAGACGTTAGAAATCCTAAACAAAAATGCTAATTATTTTGTACAAGTTAGCCAGCATCTATAAATCCCCAATTAGAAAATGGGATAGAATCTGCAACCTCATCAATATTAATGTTACGGAGTGAAATTAAAATATCCGCCGTTATTTCTTCGAACAATGCAATCTTCCCAACATGTTTTCCTTTGAAAATCTGTTTGTTGCGCTGTTTCCAAATGTGCCATACAATGGCAGCCAAGACTGCTTTAGCCAACATTCCCACAGGGTCTTTCTTCTTATAGCGAGCAAGAATCAGGTCACATGTACTTGATATAGATGATGGAACAACCCCAGTGTAACCCAGCTTTAGCAGACTCCTAGTCAGAATGTAGCTAGAATATTCACACTCAAAGAAAAGATGAGAGGTAGTCTCAGGTGTTGGTAGCAACGATCTGTGAACTTCGTGTTTAATGATAACAAACGTGTGTGAACGTTTTTAACATGTGTGTTAAGTGTTTCAGGAACGGCGAACGTGTGAAACAAATACTAGTAATCCAAAAGCCCATGTGCTTTGGTGACTAAAAAAACACACACACAGGCCAAAACAAATGTTTCCCTACAGGCCGAAACAAATACTAATAATCCAAAAGCCCATGTG
This sequence comes from Scilla litardierei, assembly GCA_030789695.1. Classification (NCBI taxonomy): domain Eukaryota; kingdom Viridiplantae; phylum Streptophyta; class Magnoliopsida; order Asparagales; family Asparagaceae; genus Scilla; species Scilla litardierei. Next base: position 313,482,789 of record CM061142.1, on the reverse strand, counting down.
CATTGGTGACTAAAAAAACACACACACAGGCCGAAGGCCAAATCTTCATTCCCTTTAAAAAACCCCTAGGTCTTCAGTTCTTTAAGAGGTGTGGTTTGATTTATTGAATAAAAAAAAGAATTTTTTGGTGCTGATTCATTTTGACCAAAAAAAGAGAGGCGCCGCATCTTTAAAACCCCCAATAAAAGAGGCTGCCAAAATTTGTTTTTTTTTATTAAGAGTTCAAGAGAACATGCTCTCTTTGATCACCAAAAAAACATCATCTTGAAAAACCCCAAGAGCCTGTAGATTTATTTTTCTTCATTATTTTTTTGGAGGGTGTTTTGATTGACTGCCTAATTCACAGAGACGCGGGTATTATTTTTTTTGATTGTCGAAATTGATTGGTAGCCTTTAACTTCTTCTCAATTTCCAAGAGTGCAGGTTGTTTTTGTTTGAATTTTTTTTTGCCGCACGGTTGATGGCAGCCGCACCAAATAATAAAAGGCCGGCCCCATGATCTCCACGCACTCAGGCACACTTCGTAATTTTTTCTTTTGATTGCGTTTATTTCTTTGATGCGTTTTGTGTGCTGAGGCCGGCCCCATGATCTCCACGCACTCAGGCAACACAAATTGAAGAGGGGCCGAAATATTGAGGAGAGGGGTTCTTTTTGTTTGGAAGATTTCTCAGAGACGCACAATTTCTTTTTGACAGATTATCTTTGAGGTCCTGCTGTTGTTTTATTTTTTTCAGAGATAATTCCCAGGAGCCACAGACAGGAGCAGCTGCAAAGCCAAGGCCGAATTGAAGGAGTGTTTGGTAAAGGTGCAGTAAGTTTCAACCTTTGGCGAAGGGCGCAAGTTTCATCGAGAGGGGATCCGGACTATTGAGGGGACATCAGAGACTACATCTACGTCAGACGTGATCTGACCCGTGCTGATTGACGAGGACATCGCCGCTACACAAACTGAGATTTCTAAACTCTATCAATCATTATTTTGTGTAGTTGTTGTGTTAGATCCTCGTAGGGGAAACTTTACCTTCTGTGTTACTTTAGGGGACCTGACGACTGTGGGAGTCGTCACGGAAGGAGAGCATCTGACTAGATTGATAGTGTAGAGCACGTGGTGTGCATACGAGCTAGGTGAGAGTAGATTTGGGATCTTGACCCATTGTAGCTGTACAGGTTTACATATCTATCTAGTATTTGCTTTCGGGGGTTGGAGTAGGTTGTGGGGACGACCGAACCAGGGTATATTTGTGCGTATTCTGTGATTGCTATTTTATTGCCCTGTCTGTGCCTATAACTGCGTGGGATTGTTCGTGGGTTGCAAGAATATTTTTATTAGCCTATTCACCCACCTCTAGGCTACGATCAAGATCCAACAAGTGGTATCAGAGCCAGTTTAGAGGATCTAGTCTAGATTTTTAGATGACCGTGAATATATCTGATTGTGCTTTTGCTGAAGGTCAGTCTATAGCCCGTCCCCCTAAGTTTAACGGTGTAGAATTTGCATATTGGAAGGCTAGGATGAAAATCTATTTAGTGTCTGTAGATTATGATGTGTGGGATATTGTTGAAAATGGTTATAGTCTACCCACTATTAAAATTGAAGACAATGTTATGATTAAGCCTAAATACAAGTGGGATGTAGCTGATAAGAAATTTTATACTCTTAATGGTAAAGCTATGAATGCGCTTATATGCTCTCTTGATAAATCTGAGTTTAATCGCATCTCACATTGTCTAACTGCGCAGGAAATCTGGCATACTTTGGAGGTGACACACGAGGGAACATCGCAAGTGAAGGAATCCAGACTTGCGTTGCTTAGCACAGAATACGAGAGCTTCCGCATGCTACCAACAGAATCTGTGAAAGAGATGTTTGCGAGGTTCACGGACATCGTCTACAAATCCAGTTCCCTCGGTAAGCCATACTCTAGCCATGAACAGGTACGAAAGATCTTAAGGGCGCTACCAAGCTCGTTCAGGCCTAAAGTCACCGCTATTCAAGAAGCTAAGGACTTGTCAACAATGAAAGTGGAGGACTTGATAGGCAACCTAATGTCACACGAGCTTGAGTTGCAGAGTATAGAAGCCAGAGAGAAATCTGAAGAGAAGACCAAAGCTTCCACACCATTAGCTCTTCAAGCTAACGACGACGATATTGATGAAGAGCAAGACCTAATGGTCAGAAACTTCAGGAGATACATTCAGACTGATCAAGGAAGAGCCGAGATGGGAAAAAGGTTCATTCGTTCTAATAATTCTAATTTTGTTAGAAATTCCTATGATCAGAAAGCTATTAATAGGAGTGAATGTTTTAAATGCATGAAGAAAGGGCATCACATAAAAGATTGCCCACAACAACACACAGCTCAAGTTGCAAAAGGAAAAACGAAAGTGCTGACGTGGGACATGGATAGCGAAGCTGAGGAGGATGATGAGGAACATGAAGCCCACTCCTGCATGGCATTAATGGCCAAACCCAATGAGGTAGGATCTCCCACTAAAGCTGAATTGTTAAAAATCTTGAAAGGAATGCAAAATACTATTAATGAGCTAGAAGCTGATGTGGATAGTTATAGGAATGACAACTTTGATATGCAACAATCTGAGTATGACATGTCTAAGGAAATTGAAAAACTGAAAACTGAAATTGTTGCATGTAACGCTACAATTGACATGTTAAATAAGGAGAAAGCTAGCTTGCCTTAAAAAATTGATTGTCTTTCATGTCCCTCTTTATTAAAGGATATTAGCATGTATAAGCTAGATAAGACAAAGCTTGAAGTTGAAAATGAATTGCTTTCTGAAAAGATTAACATGCTAAATCTTGAACTTAAAGAAAAAGTGAGGGATTTTGGAAAGAAAGAAGAGGAAAACAAGCGAGCTTTCATTAGCAGATGCACTTTGCTTGTGAATGAAAACGGTATCTTGAAATCCAAAGTCACCACCCTAGAATTGTCATTAAAGAGATTTTCCATTGGAAAACAAAATTTGGACATTATTCTTGGAAATCAACTTTATGGCAATAATAGGCGAGGACTTGGATTTAGTGCTAAAAATGTTGAAAAGCCTAAGTATAAAAAATTTCACAATGTGCCTTTCATTGCTAAAAATATTTATGCAAAGTGTTTTACGTGTGATAGTGTTGGTCACACATCGTACTATTGCAAATATAGGAACTCCAATATTAAATTCAAGCAAGTATGGGTTCCTAAATCTTTGTTGACTAACACTAGTGGACCTTGTTGGATTCAAAGGTCACACACGACACCTCTTTTGTAGGTGGATGGAAATTTGACGAGGAGCGATAAATTGAATGTCTCATTATTTTTTAGCTCCTTAGTCAAACGGTGACGCGAATGTATATTTTTCTCTTTGAACTTAATGCATACCTTCATAGATTTTTGTATGCCTGACTTTTTCTTTGTTTGTGTGCTAGTAGTTGCATTATTGTGTGCATGATTTTTTTTGTTTGTGTGATTGCATCTCATGTTTGCTTTTGTACTTCATGCATTAAAAAATCGAAAAAAAATTTAAAAAATAAATTTGGTGTTTCAATGTGTATCTTTCTCTTTGATTCATTAAAAGAAGTATTCATGAATGATTTTCATATCTATGTAGAAATTGGTGTATTATTTCTTTTGCCACATGCGCATGTTCATCTTTCTAAATATTCATGCCATATTCAATGAATGAAAATAACTTGATTTCTACACCGCCTATTTCACTTCCACATGTATTACTATTATTGCACATTTGGAGACATCGTTTATGAAGTATGGAAAGTGAATGTAGGAGGAAAACTTAACTGAAAATCAAAGGGATATGATATACCTTGCCATGGATAAAAATTGAGCAAAAGAAATTGTTGTTATAAGTATTTAAAAAAATATGAAAAAAAATTGCTCCGTATGTAAAATGGATACAATCCTTGGCAACGGTATTACCCACGAGTATCCAACATAAGCTTTATGGGTAAACTTTAGCGTTGGTGTATTTACTCGTCAAGCAATGCCATCCCCACATCTAAGAGTCCTTATATGCTATGTTTTTGGGGTATGGTACCTTGAACTCATGTTTAATGAGGTGGGAAAAATCAATCCTAGGTGATAGAACGTTATTTGGAAAATGTGGATTGGTTTTGGTTGACTTTCTTAAATGATTCTCCCTACGTGCTTCAATTTTAATCATCACACTATACACGTTGGTGTTGAAGTCATAGTTGTTTGATTTCATTGGATTTTGACTAGATTATTCTATGAGTGTATGCATGCAATTATTGGTAATGGTTAATAATACTCTCTTTTTGCATGATATATGATTTTGACTTCGTGGTATAACTTTTGATGATAACAAAGGGGGAGAAATGAAAGATTTGATATTTATGGTGATGTGCTATTTGGTTGATTATTTGATTAAGGGGGAGCACTAGTGAATATTAGGGAAGCACAAAACTAGGGGGAGCATGCATAGTATTAACTGTACACATCATTGTTTGCATCATCTTATTGCATGCCACACTTTCACACACTATTTGGAACTTTATTGTGCAAATCTTATACCTAGTTTGTTATCATCAAAAGGGAGAGATTGTTGGTAGAAATGATCTGTGAACTTCGTGTTTGATGATAACAAACGTGTGTGAACGTTTTTAACGTGTGTGTTAAGTGTTTCAGGAACGGCGAACGTACGAAACAAATACTAGTAACCAAAAGCCTATGTGCATTGGTGACTAAAAAACACACACACAGGCCAAAACAAATGTTTCCATACAGGCCGAAACAAATACTAATAATCCAAAAGCCCATGTGCATTGGTGACTAAAAACACACACACACATGCCGAAGGCCAAATCTTCATTCCCTTTAAAAAAACCCTAGGTCTTCAGTTCTTTAAGAGGTGTGGTTTGATTTATTGAATAAAAAAAGAATTTTTTGGTGCTGATTCGTTATGACCAAAAAAAGAGAGGTGCCGCATCTTTAAAAACCCCTACAAAAGAGGCTGCCAAAATTTGTTTTTTTTGATTGAGAGTTCAAGAGAACAGACTCTCTTTGATAACATAAAAACATCATCTTGAAAAACCCCAAGAGCCTGTAGATTTATTTTTCTTCATTATTTTTTTGGAGGGTGTTTTGATTGACTGCCGAATTCACAGAGACGTGGGCATTTTTTTTGATTGTCGAAATTGATTGGTAGCCTTTAACTTCTTCTCAATTTCCAAGAGTGCAGGTTGTTTTTGTTTGAATTTTTTTTTGCCGCACGGTTGATGGCAGCCGCACCAAATAACAAAAGGCCGGCCCCATGATCTCCACGCACTCAGGCATACTTCATAATTTTTTCTTTTGATTGCGTTTATTTCTTTGATGCGTTTTGTGTGCTGAGGCCGGCCCCATGATCTCCACGCACTCAGGCAACACAAATTGAAGAGGGGCCGAAATATTGAGGAGAGGGGTTCTTTTTGTTTGGAAGATTTCTCAGAGACGCACAATTTCTTTTTGACAGATTATCTTTGAGGTCCTGCTGTTGTTTTATTTTTTTTCAGATATAATTCCCAGGAGCCACAGACAGGAGCAGCTGCAAAGCCAAGGCCGAATTGAAGGAGTGTTTGGTAAAGGTGCAGCAAGTTTCAACCTTTGGCGAAGGGCGCAAGTTTCATCGAGAGGGGAGCCGGACTATTGAGGGGACATCAGAGACTACATCTATGTCAGACGTGATTTGACCCGTGCTGATTGACGAGGACATCGCCGCTACACAAACTGAGATTTCTAAACTCTATCTATCATTATTTTGTGTAGTTGTTGTGTTAGATCCTCGTCGGGGAAACTTTACCTTCTGTGTTACTTTTGGGGACCTGACGACTGTGGGAGTCGTCACGGAGGGAGAGCATCTGACTAGATTGATAGTGTAGAGCACGTGGTGTGCGTACGAGCTAGGTGAGAGTAGATTTGGGATCTTGACTCATTGTAGCTGTACATGTGTACTTATCTATCTAGTATTTTCTTTCGGGGGCTGGAGTAGGTCGTGGGGATGACCAAACCAGGGTATATCTGTGCGTATTCTGTGATTGCTATTTTATTGCCCTGTCTGTGCCTATAACTGTGTGGGATTGTTCGTGGGTTGCACGAATATTTTTATTAGCCTATTCACCCCCCTCTAGGCTACGATCCAGATCCAACATCAAGAACATTATCTTTACACAGGACACAGAAGTTGTCGGCTGTGACTCCCCATTTGCGTAGGAGATCTCTGGTGGGGAGTTTTCCCAGTATTGATCTAAGGAGAGACAGGGCCATCTTTGGCACATGAAATTTATGCCATACAATTTCATAATATTTGAAAGTTGTACCTACCAGCCGTGATCCTGCACATTCTTCACGGAAAGAAAAAATGGGCCCTGGGAGCCACGTCCAACCATCAGGCGCCTCATCCAAAGTGATCGGCTGAAGTAATGGGAGCAGGTTTCAGGTTTCTGGGTCATTCCTCCAACTCGTTGGGGACCAATAGGAGCTGACCATGTTAAGTTCCGAGCCCAGGGGAGGGGTCTGTGTAGGTAGAGGGGCCCATGCGGATGCCAATTGTCGAACCAGAATGAAGTAGATTTACCATCTCGCACAGTACACTTTATGAGCTTTTGAGATATGATGCGGTTCCTAAGCTAATGCTTCCAAGTACCTGATTAGGTAGGACAGGCCCTCGTGGTAAAAAACCATTGGTTACTGCATTATATTTCCTCTTCATGTATTTTGCACAAATACCCTTTGTGGAGAAGGTATATATATATATATATATATATATATATATATATATATACTAGTCATAACCCGTGCCCGCGGGCACGGTTCAATTACGATTTTCCCCCGCAAAATCTTTGTTACCCAAAAAATTATTTCCACGGTCAAAATTACGCGGAACAACAAATTTACGTAAAAATATTTAGCGACATGGACGCATTCGGTATGAAACAACAAATTCGGCGCGGAACAACAAATTAGTGTAAAAACATTTAGCAGGCGCCTTCGGCAGGGAACAACAGATTAGTTTAAAAGAAATTTTCGGCGCGGGCGCCTTAATTAAGATTTTCCCCCACAAAATCTTTGTTCCCCAAAAAATTATTTCCACGGTCAAAATTGCGCGAAACAACAAATTTACGTAAAAATATTTAGCGACATGGACGTATTCGGCATGAAACAACAAATTCGGCTCGGAACAATAAATTAGTGTAAAAACATTTAGTGGGCGCCTTCGGCGCGGAACAACAAATTAGTTTTAAAAAAATTAGCGGGCGCCTTCGGCGCATTTAAAAAAATCCGCATTTAAAATTTTTGATCAAATGTATTAATTTCACTCTGCTATTCCCCAGACACTTTCATTCCCCAAAAAATTTTATTTTTCCATAAACTTTCATTTCCCAAGAAATGTTTTCCCTCCCAAAATTTTCACAAACTCTCATCTCAACCGTTGATTTCCCAAGATTAAGCTATTCTCAACCATTATTGTTTCGCAACATTAAGCTATAGCTTATATAAGTGTTCTGATCTTATTTTTGAATGTTACATAGTCAACATTCGGCTATAGGAAACACAGAATTGCCAAATATATGGGAGAAATATCTTTTTTGTAAATGCCAGGAAAATATTCATTCCAAATTTGGCTTATATCTCGAATGTGTTCAAATTTGGCTTATATCTCGAATGTATTCATACATGTACTAACTCTTTGTGCCAGCATCATCGAAAGATGCATTGTTACCATCAGTCATCGCATAATTCGCACACATTTTAGTGGGACATTGAAGTTCACATACACGAAGGAAAGCTGAAAAGAAAATTAAGTAGATATTCATGCAGCAATGACACAGTATCAACCAAGCAATTCAAATGTATTAGGGACCTTTGTGACCATTGATCAAGAATTCTGGTTGATTTTGGTGAAAAATTGCAATATCACAAATAATTTAAGGATTCGAATTGCCAAGTATTCACCAGATACATAGCCAAATAGTTAAAAATTACCACTGAACTAACAAACATGTGTATCCAACTTATGAATCCCAATATAAGTTGCAAAATGAAGAAATAATAAACAGATCTCATGGAAGATAATGATAGTTCATTCAATTTTTTGAGATCTCATGGAACACCATGTCACACGTTGTCCATCTCCAACGCTCCCTCTCCGACACCAAGATCTCCCACCTCATCACCGAAACCATCGCCTCCCATGCCATCCGCTCCCTCACCTCACCTGCCATCTGCTCCATATCTGCTCCATCACCGTCTTCGAGAAACTCGATGATCTCAATTGTGTCGCCGCGAGCCGGGCTTTGTGGAGCTGGAACTGCGGGATGTAGAAGCTCAAAAGCCAGCATGTGTCGATGGCCTCCAAAACCAAATGAGTTTGAAATAGCTGCCAAAAGAGAGTTTTTGTGTCATCAACAACTAATATACAATTAATTGTGCGTGGGGCAGCTTCAGACATACGGCCTCCGAAACCAAATGAGTTTGAAATAGCTGCCAAAAGAGAGTTTTTGTGTCCTCAACAACTAATATACAATTAATTGTGCGTGGGGCAGCTTCAGACATACCAACATGGACTTCGTGATGCTTCTTCACATTTGGAACCGTATCAATTGTGACATGTGCATCCAAGTTCTGCATCAAAATGCAATCAGTAGGAATCAAAATGCATCAAATTTGTTCTATTGGTTCCATCTGTTTATTCCTGTGTATTCCTATGTAATTATTTGGGACCGTATCAATTGGTATGTGGGAGTCTCATAGGAAATACTAAGGATTTGTTTAAGTATACTAACATCACTTCACATAAAACATAGCAGATAATATTTTAACATCACATACACTTCACATAAAACTCATCATCCCATTCAGTATCCTGTTAGCATCCTGTTAGCATCATGTCATCCTATTAAATGAATTTGTTTAAGGATTTTTGAATTGGATGTTAACAGGATGCTAATTAGGTTTAAGTATTGTAACCAATTGGTATTAGGTTATCTGAATCCTTAACTGAATTTGTTTAATTATTAGGTTTAAGTATTGTAACAGTTTGAATTGGATTCAGTTAACAAATTCATTTACAATACTTAATACCAATTCAGTTAATAAATTCATTTAAGGATTAACCTAAAACCAATTCATAAACAAATTCATGTTAGGATTCAGTTAACCTAATACCAGTTTGAATTGGATGTTAATTAGGTTTAAATATTGTAACAATCCAATTCAAAAACTGATTTGGATATAAACTGGACTCCAACACCCCAAACGCTGTGTGAGAGAGGGGGGATTTAATTGAGATGGTAATGTGAATTGAGATGGTGATTGGGAATAGCCAAAAGCCAAAGCAAAGGCTTAAGGTATCATCCACTCAAGCACGACACCAAGATGTGACATTCTTTACAGTTGAGTTCTTTCTCGGTCCCTCAAAGGACCCACTCAGCCCTCCCCTCAACTCTACTACTACTGATGATTCCACTCAATTTCAATGCCTTGTTTCCCTTGAGATTCTTATCTTAGAAAAAGACAACAGCCGAGATTCCCACATAATTGAAAGCTGCTTTTGTTCAGGCTGGATTGAGCTTACTCTCATGTTGGAGTATTGCCAAGATGGTTTTTGGAATTAAATATAATTGAAATGATGCTTTGATGCTTGATAAAGCCAGATCCAACCAAAATTTTCTGGTTTGAATCCAGAGTGGAGCATAGATCCTAGAAATTGACCCGATTGTTTATTGTATATAAATATGGAACCTTAAGGATACAAACCTGATGCCTAACAATATTGTTATGGCTCAGTTCACTTGGTATAATCTACATAACTCATTTTCCTAAATGTAACATGTCTAAAATATGTCGAATATTTCTAAATAATTCACTGATAAAATCTTCCAAACTTGTATTTGATTCTTAATAGAAATTAGCACAATCAGATAAAATACATGAGCTGGATAATATAAAATGCAAATCCGAGTTTAAGAACCTACATGATTCGGATATTTAAGTGGATCCCAGTTGTCTTAGTTGGTTTGCATCATGATCCTACAAACATATTATAGACCGGCAAATTGATTTTTTAGGAGCCAACCCAAATCTGACCCACTGTCGCCCTTATTGATCACCCATTCAAAGCATGCGTCTACTATACTGAAGAAACTTCCTTCCTTATCCCAGCCAAGGGGATAACAGTTATCCATTTGTTCAGACATCTTTAGCCTGGCATTTGGATACCATCTCAGAAAATGGGGCATCACCCAAAATGACTTGTAAGTTTTTCATTCATCTTAAGCCATATCAATAAGCACAACAACATGTGTTAGGAGACTTACATTTATGTGTTATATGCTACCAATTGTATGCCAAGCAAACACAATAATAAAAATGATTATAAGACTTCTGATTCACTAATTCATCCAATGCTATAAATATAAAATTTCCTTAAACCGACTTTCATTATTGAAACAAATTTCATTTCTTTCAATATAATCATCTTGCCCAAAAAGGGCGAGGGCGTCTAAAATTCAACAAATGACAATAACCAACCAAATGTGAACACAAAACCCGTGCCTTATGGGATTATCAGCTTGCTATCAGAATGGAATGGTTTGTTTATGCTCTGAATGCGCCTAGAATCTAAAGAAATGGAACAATAAATAGAATAGAATTAATGTGAAAACTGAAGCAAGAGTTTTATTGCAGGATCAATTCGCTGACAATGCTAAGTTAAAAGCTACCCAAAAATGAAAGCAAAACATAACTTCACAGAACATTTGGTGTCTCCTCAACTCATAACATATCAAATCAAAACATAACTAAAATCATAAGCCTATATGTTCAGGCTTATGTACATGAAATCAGCACTAAACGTATTGAAACTTCTCTTTTGATTTTAGTTCCACGTTGAAATACTCATAACATAACATATCAGTATGGATGATCCTGGTACAAAATGGATTGAAACATCTCTTTCGGTTTATACCATTGAAATTTTACAGAACACTCAAATCCTAATTTTAGTAATAGAAAAGTTATTACCATTATTTTACACGAAATCAAGTAGGCTTATGAACAAATTGGATAGGCCTGAGCTCACTGTCGAAATTCAAGTACCTAATATAAAAATCCACATGCTTTCACAGAACATCCAGAAATTTTTTTCCAACAAATGTCTTTCATTTCACAGAACCAAAAAATAAGGCTTATGTACCTTCATTTGATCACCCCCCTCTCATAACAACAATATTTCTTCCCAAAATTCAGAAGAAAAAATGAAATTTTTAAAAATTTCAAAATATTGTTCATGCTTCAAGATCGGGGATTAAAAGTAATATCATTCATAGCCTTATTTTACAAACATCAGGATTCAATGTAATACCAACTGGACACATTTTAATAGATGACACATCCACACATTTTATTGGACACACATGTCATCTTAACCAAATATCATCTTAACAGCAACTGGACACATTTGGCTAATGATAGTTGGTATTTCATTACATAAACATGAAATACCAACTGTCATCTTATGTCATCTTGTGAGCATGAATATAACAGTTTGAAATACAAACTGTAATGAAATACCAATTGTAATGAAAAATGGAGCATATGCTCCAGTTTGTAATGAAATACCAAACAGTTAGTAAACTTAAGCACCAGTTTGTAATGACCAGACAGTTTGTAACAAAACTTAAGCACCAATTTCATAGAATAACTTTTTTTACCATGCTCATTAGCTAGCACAATAATGTATATATCATTGATCTATGAAACAAAATTGAGAACAAAATTAATCTTTAAACAACCACATTAAAGACAATAATCTGATGCAAAACAAACTTCCAAAATACTCTCTTTCATCATTTTCCTAAAATGGGTATATGGCACGATATAATGACATTTTGCTTGGAATGGCAGGATATAATGACAGGATATAATGGCATTTGCTTGAAATGGCAGGATATAATGACATTTGCTTGGAATGGCAGGATAAAAAATTTCTCTGTTAAAAGAAGAAATAAGAATATGGTTATGTGTATATGGCAGGATATAATGGCATTTGATTCTAATCAATTGTTGCCATATACACAAACAAATATAAATCCTGCCATATACACAGATGAGGGTCATGTTGAGATTAGATTTAACAATGGAAAGAAGATTAAAACAAAAGACCAATTCAAAAACATTCCTCTTCCTCTTCAATCACAACATACCTTTCTTCTTCTTACGTGTGCTCTTGCTCCTCTCGTTTCCATACAATGCGTAAAAGTTCTAACATTTTAAACGACAACAAAGAAATTGTCAGTAAAACCCCAAAAAACAATTGTTCATTATCTTTGTTCTCTGCACATTTAAATTATTTGATTTAGTAGCTAATCATGTTGCTCTTTTTTCCAATGATGAATCTTTGGTTTTTCTACCATAAACTCTCGAATGCAGTGTCGATATATTCCCAAAATCAAAAATTCATTATATATTTCATGTCATGCGAAGAAAAAGATGAACATACCCTCAAATTTAGTGCACACAAAATCAAAATAGTAAACATATAACAAACATACCCTCAAAATTACTCACCTTCATTGTTGCAGGGTCCCCAGAGAAAAGGGCCTTGATCTTTGACAGCACCACATTGATGTATGGAAGGAGAAATCTCAGGGCCCAAAAGGCTCATCTTCCCCAATTATGCACTTCTCCTCTCTCTCATTAAATCCATAGCTCCCCTGTTTCAAAACAGATGACTTAAAAAAAGAATATGGGATGTGATTTTATTTTTGTTTGGATTCAAATACCTTCTAAGAAGGAACGAAAATTAAGGCCAGATGCAAAAGACCCAGATAGGATATTGCTGATATCAGGCTGCAATTTTTGGAAATTTGGGATAATTTTGTTAATAGCTCATTAGTTGTATTTTTAATAGACATGAATAATAATAAATTACGTGAAATCAAGATCATTAGTGTAGGATGAAAAAAAGAGGATGAATGAACCAAACCCAAACATAAATGCAGACCTTGAAATGTCTCTCCACATCACCAAATCAACTGAGATTTAAAAAAAGCAATTTAATTTTACAAATTCCATTAGATAAATTGAATCAAAATCTTAGATAAGCAAAAGATTAATCTTTGATGATTCACCAATGCTCTGCATTCTGGTTGGGGTCTCTGAACCAATCGCAATGACCTCCTCTTCAACTTCAACTACACCAAAAAGAAACCCAGATTTCATGAAAACTCAATCAAAAAAATCAAAAAATAATAATTCTTACTTGTTTGTGTTATCACATGATTAAGAGCAGGATCCATCTTCTTGAGATCTGCTACTATTTTGATCTCTGGGGAGATGGTAACCTCCTTCCCCTTCTCCTCCTCAACATCTTTCAGCAAATCGATCGCTTTATCATCGAACCTCTTCACTTATCCAGCTTCAATCTCGATCTCAATGTCATCGTCTTCCTCATCCTCATCCTCTTGATCTCCACTACAGATCCTCGGAGAACTCGACAGCTCTGATTTCGCCTTCCTCAGCTGGACTGGGCTCCATCGGGAGCCCCATTGCTCACGGGCTCACGGGCTCGGGAGCCCCATTTCTTCAGAGCCTTCTTTGGTAGACTCTTATGCCTTCCTCGTCTGCATTGGCTTCGCTCTCGGCGTTGAAGCTCTGATGCCGCCTTTAACTTGATCCATCTTCATTCTTCGCTCTCCTTTTTCCCCAGAGGAGAGAGAAAACAAAGCTTTAGGAGAAAACAAAAAACTTCAAAATAGAAAATTACAAGTGTGAAATCTGCTAACAACACAACCCTGGCATCTAATCCATGGAAAATTATTAGTACTTACAAAAAATGTCCATCTTCCTGTCGAATATCGAAGACACCCACTTCATAAGTTATCCTGCTCTTGTCGAGAAAATACATCGCATACTGACCATGTGACATGAAAATTCATGTTTTTCTACTCTTTCAAGCATTTCGATAGCTCCGATCCATTCCTTGCACATGCATGATGCCCCAATCCATGCTAACTCTTTGACTATGGCATGCCTATAATCCAATTGCTTAAACAGTTAGTCACACTACTTTTTCCTTCAAATGCATGCAAAGGCACAATGCTTTTTTGTTAATGATTGGTGAAATTGGTGAAAATGGTATCAAGACATGATGGAATTTTGCAACAACAAAATGCCTGGAAATTGGTGAAATTGGTATCAAGAATGCCCAAAACATAAGCTGGAATGCATAATTGTATAACTTTCAAACCATAATTTATAGTTTGCAACAACAGAATTTTACATGATATCATTTTCAATCTGGATTTCATGTCTTGACATGCAACAACAGAATATTGCAACATGATTCGGTTGTTGGATGATTACAACAAAAGAACAGCAATTTGTTGCAAAAGAGCTGGCCATAATCACTTATTCCAACATGATTCTGCTCTATTTCAATCTGGATTTCTTGGAATAATGATTATGGAAAGACATGAATGATCATAATTAGAGAAATAAAAAACAGAAAATGTATTAAAAATTCATTGCTGAAATAAGACCCACTTAATATTTAGAAGGAAGTAGCCATTTTAAGATGTCCACAAAAATAAGACCCACTGTTCATAACAGCAAATTGCTGAAAGTTGCAATATAGTTCTTATGCAACATGATGGCCCACAAATGCACCATTAATATTTAAGCTGACATATTCATGTTCTCTTTAGGACTTGACTAAGTTCCATTACAATCAAATGTTGAGTTGGTATATGGAATAAAGGACGCATCAAAAAGACCAGTCATCAAGGAATAATCACCTTAAGAAAACGGAAGCCGACATTTTCCCAGCAAGTCTCATGTCTTGTTTACCAGGAAAATGTCAAAGAAGGTCCTATCTTGAGTGATTTTATACCTGCATTAACACACTTTGCCTTTAAATAAGAGCATTTACATATGCAAGATGCAACAACAATGTTCCAATCATATAAGCATAATGCACAGTAAGAAACATGGGAAATATCCTGAGACAATAGTCCTGTCAAGAAAGCGAGAAATAAAACTCTAAATAGAAGCTTCTGGCATGAGTAGAATAATGGTGTTTCCATTTTATCACATTACTTTACACTCAAATTCTGCATTAACATGTTCAATCGTCATCGATTCCATGTTTACATATAGGTTACTTAACCATTGTCCTTATTAACTTGCCATGATTAACCAAATTATGTGGAAAACATGTGGTGTATTTTTAGAACATGGAAGAAGCCTCAAGCAAATGGAGTGCCCATCCAATATGAGGATGTTTTTCTTGTTACCAAATCACTTGGTAGCTGTATAACCAAGTGCAGTTGAAAAATACATATAACCTGCACATGTTGTCTCCGTGTCATTGTGAATGTGGACCATTTTTTTCCAGGATTGCAACACATTATAACCCAAATATAATAGAGGTTTCTAAACCCAAATGACATGATGTTAACATTTCAGGATGAAAGGGTGTTAACATATAATAATCATATGCATTAGGTTGTTAACATATTTGTGCATATGAGGTTGTTAACATATAAGAAACATCATGTCATCCTGCATATTAGTTAATGCATATTCATAAGAAACATCCTACATTTAGAAATGATAAACATCCTACTCATAGGGCACATATCAAATTAAACCGATATAAATTATATCCTTCTCATCGGATTTATTGAATCATTTCCCACTCTCGTTGAATTTTACATGCGAAATTTGTGAAAGAGCAATCTTTGCATAAACAAAATGTGGGAAAGATTTACATGTGAGATTATCGAAGGTGAAGTTGACTTAAAAGAAGAATCTAATACCCACAAATAAACCCCAACATCATGCTTACCACCCATCAACACTCTCGAAACCTGAAGAATAAAAAGAGCGCACTCGAAGAGTTCAAATTAAGCTTACCTTGAAGAATAAAAAAAGCACATCCAAAGAGATCAAATTTAGCTAACCGACTCTAAAATCTCCAACAAAAACCCACCAAATTCTCAAATAAACACCCATATGTCAAGCGTGCTCAACAACCCAAAATATTAAATTTGGTAAAAAAGCAATCTTTGATTAAATTTGGTTAAATTTACCTGTGAGATTATTGAAGGTGAAGTATCCGTAGACGAATAATCATGCCCACAAATAAACCCCAACAACATTCATACCACATGTCAACATTCTCGAAAATTGAAGAATAAAAAAAAGCACACCCAAAGAGTCAATGTTTACACGATCACGCGACACATTGAAAGAGGACTAATAGAGAAATTGTGAATTAATACTCTTTGTTTTAATAGTCAAAGTTTGCCTGCAAATAAACAAAACATTCTTTGTTTTACTTTTTAAGAACATAAGGTTTGCCTATTATAGTCTGAAAAGCATTACTTATTTAAAAATAAAGTAATCCAAATATTCAAACCATCCCATTCGTTTGGTTGAAATCTAAATTATGCATTGCATGTCACTCATTGGTGAATAAAAATAACATCAACTTGCCAGATTCTATAATGAATGAACTAAACCAAGTAGTCGGCTATAATGAATGAACTAAACCAAGTAGTCGGCTATCATATGTTTTCCTTTAAATTATCAACATGCCAGATTCTATAATGGATGAACTAAACCAAGTAGTCGGCTATCATATGTTTTCCTTTAAATGCACATACAATTCGATTTAATTCCATCTACAATACAGCAAATATTCAACCAATAATAATTCTAAAAAGGCCTAACCAACCAGTAAATAATCTCCAGCTTCTAAAAAGGCCTAAAAAGACTTCGATTCCAATTCCATTTCAAACAGATTAAGATTAAGATAGCTCCTCAAAATCAACTTAACCTCAATAGAAATCAAATCAAACTACCAATTCGATTCAAGTGGATATCCACAGTAAGTAAAATTATAGGCAACACATTCAGGGTAGTTATCATATAGCAAGGTCACAGTGAGTAATTATAGGCAACCCAATTCCACCAGATGCACTTCTTCAAGAAACCACACAGATTCTTCAAGAAACCACACAGATTCTTGCAGAGTTGTTTAGTGAGTATCACCTTCTTGGTCACGGTCCTTCTTCCTTGGGCCGACAGTGTTCTTCAGATCGGGGACCTGAACTGTGTTCTTCAGATCGGCCAGGGCTGAGGTCAAGTAGCTACCGGATCCCCTTCTCCAAGAACTGAATATGCCATCTCAAGAGCTTTTCCTGAATTTGTCATTGTGAACGAAGCCCTGCTCCCTTCCTGGTTCTTCCTCCTCCGGTGGCAGATCCGGCGTGGGGGGTCGAGATGATCAATGGGGGAGATCAGGGAGGGAGGGAAGGAGGGGGGATATTTTAGAGGAGCTGCGATTTTTGGTGTTGCCCTAAGCTTTGGGGGTTGCGATTTTTGGTGTTGCCCTGATCTTTGATGACGGAGAGAAACTCTCAGCTCAAGGCAGCAGTATTTGACTGTGGGATTTGAAAAGTCACGTGGCTTTGGTTTCCCCCATAGTTATCATCCTAAAATTCAAGATTTCCCTCCAAAACTATCCCTCATGATAAATTTTTCAAATTCAAAAACATTCCTCAACCATTCCCTACAAATTACACAACACTTTATCCCTCAATTTCTCTTGTCTCAATTTCTCATGTCTTATTCAATTTCTCATCTCTTATCAAAAAACTCTTATCCAAAAACCCATGATAACATCCCTGTTTTATAATATAGATATATATATATTGCAGAGTAAGTTAGTATATATAAAAGTAATGTATCTTTTATTTCGTAATATATACTAACTTACTCTGCAATATATATATATATATATATATATATATATATATATATATATATATATATATATATTTATTTATTTATTTATTTATATATATATCAAAAGATACAAGGAGTATAAACGACAACATCAACTCCATGTACATCAAAAGTATGATCATCATACATACAACATCATCATCCATCAATAGAGTAACTCTAACATGAAGCCAAAAGTATAACAGGAATACAAAAAGAGACTAACTCCTACTAGTATAATAACATCCAAAGGTACAAACAAACAAACCAAAAAGAAAAACAAATAAACTCAAACCCTATCAAAAAGAAGTCCTAGGGTGAGTAGAGGAAGAGCTGCATCAGTCAATCTGAATGACAGAGGTGTCTGAGGAGCAGACAGTGCGATGGAACACCAGTCTGGAAGAGCGACGAGAAGGACATACATGAGCCTTCCTCTTTGATGATGAAGCACTAATAATAGCAGGGATGTCCACATGATCAGGCACTGACAGCTGACCAACGTGAGTAGTAGCATGCATAGAGGGCAGGACATCAGTAGATAAAGGCTGGGTGAACTCAGTAGGATGTACCTGAGTATCAATAGGAGGATGAGGAACAACAGTATGGTGAACATCCTCGGAAGAAGGGAATAGAGCCTAGAGAGCGACCGAAAATGAAAAGCCGTGATACTGAAACGACTTATAGTTCAGCTCAAAAAGGTGCGAAAGCTTCTAATCCATATCCGAAACTTTCGTTTCAAGCGAAGAAACTCGCTCATTCAACTGAACGAGGAGAGGATCAGCCGACGGAGCTGGAGTAGAAGGAGAGGATGGCTTGGCAACATGCGGAGGAGAGGGTTCAACCTCAGAAGCTGAAGGAAGAGGATAAGCAACTGATATCCCCAGAAACTCACTAGAGGACGGTGAGGACTGAGGACTCGGAGAGCGGGGTGAGGAAGGAGAACCGTGTTTCCTCAACGGTTTGAACCAATATGTAGCAGTTTTGGGGGCCATGATCACAGATCGACAGAAGAACAGGAGAATAGGGCACGATGAAATGAAAAAGAGAAAGATTTACCTAATCAACGATGATCAAAGGAGAAGGAGAGACCCACACTCTCAATGGGGTGAACGTGGAGAGAGATCGATGGGTTGGAGCTTCCAATCGACGATGGAGACGAAGAAACGATTGGAGTTTGAAGTGGAAGACAAGGGAAGTCAAACGGATGAGAGAGAAAAATATCGACGTCCTCGTGAATATATGAAGGGGTCAAATGAATCTGGGCAGTTGGATCGTCAGATCGACGACTCAGATCGAGTTAATGAACCGCCATTGAAGTAGACAGTCAACTGATATGAAATCGTCAGTCAACTGGCTGAAAAGATAGAGATTGGCTTGGGTTGACAGACAGTCGCCTGTTGAGTAACTCACAGTCGCCTGTCGGAGAGACATTCAACTGTAATTTATGCAACAGGCGTCTGACAAAGGGCCAAAAAATATGTTGACGAAACAGAGACATCTCCAGATTAGGACATGCGCCTGATGAACAACTTGCAGTCTCCTATCGGAGAGACAGTCGACTGTAAAATGTTCACCAGTCATCAGCAGGAAAAAATAGAATTGGGCATGCGACTGTCGAAGGAATGATAGTCGTCTGTCCTAGTCCAAAAGTGTACAGAGAGGCTGAAATCCAGAGGATTGAGAAAATTCACCCTAAGAACTATACTCTATTCAAGAAATCATTATCAAATTATTATAGATTAACATACAAATCACGTATATTAGTCCAAACAATTGAAATCATCAAAATCTCAAATACATCTCTTGAAAACATATATGAAAAACATATATCATATCAAAACAAGAGAAGTAAAATGATGACAAGAGTTCAAGGCAAGATATAATCATAAAAGTATGAACTCTTATAATTCAGATTCACCCATAATCCCTAATTCTCCACGCAACCTCACAAATGAATCTTCTTTAAGAGGTTTAGTGAAAATGTCGGTGATTTATTTTTGTTCAATATACTCTAAGTTGATGTCCTTCTTAGCTACATGATCATTAATAAAGTGGTGTCTCACATCTATGTGTTTGGTACATGAGTGAGGTACCAGATTCTTGGAAAGACAAATTGCACTTTGGTTATCAACCATGATAGGACAAGTATCACAATTGACACAATAATCCTTGAGTGTGTGTCTCATCCAAAGAACTTATGCATATGCAAGACCCGCAGCAATATATTCCGCTTCAGTGGACAATGATACCGAGTTCTATTTCTTGGAAAACCAAGAAACTATGGAATTTCCTAGAAAATGGCAAGTGCCACTAGTACTCTTCCTATCGGATTTGCATCCGGCAAAGCCGGCATCACTATATGAGATTAGATAATATAAACTAGACTTAGGGTAAAGTAACCCATAATCTAGTGAATGATTAAGATAATGAAAAATTTGTTTAACCGTAATCAAGCGTGATTCCTTAGGTCTAGCTTGATATCTATCACAAAGACATACGGAGAACATAATATCGGGCCTACTAGCGGTTAAGTAAAGTAAGCTACCGATCATACCTCGATATAGACGAACGTATACATCTTTCCTGTTCTCATACTTGTGTAAATGGGTTGTCGTACTTACGGGAGTCCATTTGCTTGAAGACAATTCCATCCCGAATCGCTTGATAAGCTCCCCGGTGTACTTTGTTTGATGTATGAAGTTCCATCCTTCATTTACCAAATTTGTAGTCCAAGGAAGTAGTTAAGCTCACCCATTTTGGCGCATTTCGAATTCATCCTTCATAGACTTAGAAAATTCTTGGCAAAGATTAAAGTTGGTAGAACCAAATATTATAACGTCGACATAAACTTGAATTAACACGATGTCATTTTTATAATCTTTAACGAAAAGAGTTGAATCAACTTCACCCATTTTAAAACCTAAATCCAAAAGAAAGGTTTTGAGTCGATCATACCAAGCTCTACGAGCTTGTCTCAACCCATATAACACTTTCTTAAGTTTGAAAAACATGGTTTGGAAATTTTTCATGAATGAAACCGAGTGGTTAAGGAACATAAACTTCTTCATTAACAATACCGTTTAAAAATGCACTTTTAACATCCATTTGAAATAATTTAAAATTTTTATGGGATGCAAAAGATAAAAGCAATCTAATAGCTTCTAATCTAGCTACGTAGGCAAATGATTCTTCGAAATCAATACCTTCCTCTTGCCGATAGGTTTAAGCTACTAACCTTGTTTTATTCCTTGTGATGACCTCGTTTTCATCGGTCTTGTTCTTAAAAATCCACTTGGTCCCAATCACTTGGTGACCACTTGGAAGAGGAACGAGCTCCCAAACTTCATTTCTCTCAAATTGCATGAGCTCTTCTTCTATTGCAACTATCCAAAAGCTATCTTCACACACCTCATGGATGTTCTTTGGCTCAATGGTAGAGACAAATGCACAATGAGAGAAATTCATCAATTCTTGACCTTGTTCGTACACCCACACCAATAGCTCCAATAATTCGGTCATGTGGGTGGTTACGAACGATTGGATAAGCTTTGGGAATCCCTGAATCACTTGGAACATCTTCAACAATTTCCTTAGTAGTGTTAGTCTCAATAATAGAATCATTAATTTTAACATTACTAATGGAATCACATAAATCATCTACACTATCATCAACAACATGAGGAATATCAAAATCTTCATAAACTGATACATGTAGTGATTCCTCGATCGTTGAAGAGGTTTTGTTGTATATCCGGAAGGCTTTGCTACGTGTGGAATATCCAACAAAAATTCCTTCATCGGATCTTGGCTCAAATTTATCTAAGTTACCAAAAGTGTTCTTTTATAAAACATTTTGAACCACAAACATGAAAATATTTAACTTGCAGCTTTTTATCATAAAATAATTCAAAGCAAGTTTTGTTATTTCGGAGCCTCACTAGGATCCTATTAAGCACATAACATGTCGTGTGCACTGCCTCCGACCAAAATTGTAGTCCAAGATGACTATAATGGAGCATGGTACGGGCACACTCTATAAGGGTCCTATTCTTTCTCTCAACAACACCATTTTATGTTGGTGCAGGAGAAAAAGAAAAGTTGTGAGTAATTCCGTTATCACAAAACTTGGTGAAAGATTCATTCTCAAATTCTCCTCCATCATCACTACGAATAGTGATAATGGTGGACCTTAAGAAATTTTGAATTTTCTTTGCAAATATAGTAAACTCTTCAAAAGCTTCATTCTTATTGGTTAAAAATGAAACCAAAGTAAATCTAGAGAAGTCATCAACAACGACTAATCCATAGTGAGCATTACCTAAAGATACGGTTCTTTTTGGCCTAAATAAATCTTAAAAAAGTAATTCTAGGGGCCTCTTAGAATTATGCCTTCTTTAAGTTTAAAAGATGATTTACTTAGTTTACCTCTTTGGCATGAATCACAAAAGTTTTTCTTACTAAAAACAATTTTCGAAAAATCTTTAACAAGATCATGCTTAGCTAACTTATATAAGTGCTTAAAATGAACTTGACCAAAACGGCGATGTCATAATAGTTGTTCATTTGTATTAGCAACTAAGCAATGTTCTATGGTTTTAGGCAAGCTCAAATAATAAATGTTTTATACCTAATACCGGTAAATAAAACATTTGAATCAATATCTACAATCTTACACATACCCTCTCCAAAGTTAACCTTGTAACCCTTGTCACAAAGTTGACTAATAGAGATAAGGTTATGACATAAACCACTAACTACATAGACATTTGTAATAAGTGGTTTGAAAAGATTACCGTCTTTGCCTACTCAAATGATGGTTCCCTTTTGACTACCTCCAAAAGTGACCGTTGCACCATCCTTGATGCTAATCACTTCGGAGAGCAATGTGGGATCTCCCGTCATGTGTTTGGAGCATCCGCTATCGAGTATCCATCCTTTCTTTTTAGAGCCAATACAACTTTTATTGTTCTATTTCTTTTTCTTGGGTATATACATAATATACCATAAGCTCATGGTACCCAAGCTTTGTTGGGTCCAAGGGTATTAGCCCTTTGGAAGCCAAGTCCAAGTGGACTTTTGCTTCCCAACATAATTACCACTATTTATTACATCACTAAAATAGGAGTTAACATAAGCATTCCTATCAATTATGTTAGTGTTCTTAGGACCCCAAATTGTGTATGTTTTGGTGTCCTTTTCCTAGTTGCATGCACATTTGGTTGAGTTCTATGTGGTGCGTGCTTCCTAAGAGCATGAGTACTAGCTTATGAAGATGGATATGGATAAGCATGAGACATATATGGGTTGTATGCAAAATTAGGAGCATGCATGTTATATGCAATATATGGAGCATGCATAACATGAGGTAGATGAGCATACATGGAAGAATGATGTGTATGAACATATGAACATGTAGGGGCACATTTATGAGCATTTCTCATGTGTGGGTTTACACTAGTCCGTGTGTGTGAAGCATAAAAAGTGTTATTAGTGTCCATATGTGAAGTAGGAGATTTCCTACGTGTATGAGAGTTGGTGTACATATAAGCATGACTTTTCTTTTGATTTCCACCCTTAGTGGATTTCTTGCCAAAAGAAAGAGATTGTGAAGTGGTGGCATTGTTAGTAGGTTTGCTACCAATATTGTTTTTGACACCACTTATGGATGCACCAGAGGATGGACTCACAAAATCTATACTTGCACCACTATAGGAGGTGCGAGGTATGGATTCATTTGCTTCCACATAACTAAGTCCAACACGATGTGTGACCGGAAATTGGTTTGCAAGCAATTCATCCAATTTCCCTTTCCCTTTGTTAAACTCTTAACTTGGGAGAACATGAACTCATATTTCTCCTTAAGAGAAGAAATATTGGTATCCAATGTGGACACACATGTTTTGAGCTCGTGCACTTGGGTTTTAAGAGAATTATTCTCAATACCCAATTGTGTGTTATGTGAAGCTAGATGAATAATATCTTTAGGATAAGTTTGATCTATTTGAGATTTGAGGGTGTTCTCATGATGTCATTCTAAGAAACCAAAGTAGCTTTCTCAAGTGTAAGAGTATCAACAATGGTGTCATTGTTGATAATGCATGGCATGGATGATTTGCTAACATTTGATTTCTTTAAAATAGTATATATAAGCATAAGAGGTTGATACTTAGAAAATAATTCTTCGTTAGCAATACGAAATTCATCCATGGTTACCTCGGGTTCATCGATGTCATTATCACTCTCATCGGAGAGTGGATCTTCTCTGGCCATGAAGCACATATGTGCATTCTCAACATTTTCATCCTCAGATTCACTTGAGGAATATATGCTTGAATCATCGAACGTCCCAACAAGTCCTTTCTTCTTATCCTTCTTGTATTTGTCGAACTTGTGGTATTAAGGAGCTTTCCACTTTTCTTTGTTCTTAAGCATTGGGCAATCCTTCTTGATGTGCCCTGGTTTGTTACACTTAAAATAAAGAGATGACGTACTGTTAGTGGAATCAAATTTATTTTTGGAAGGAAATTTACCTTTGCGAAAGAAGCGTTGGAGCTTCTTCGCCATTTGTGCCACTTCGTCCAAGTCCATTTTGTTCTCGGATTCTTCACATCAGAGGATGAAGAAGTATCCATGAATGCTAACGCTTTCTTCTTAGTCTCTGTTGGGTTCATCATTGCTCTAATCTTCATTCGGTTCTCCCTTCTTACTTTGTAAGACATGAGAATTTATACCGATGAGATTCACCACGATGTCGTTCTTCATGTCATTGACCTCCTCAATGGCGATTGCTCTTCTTTCCCATTTCGAGGTCATTCCTATGATTATGTTTCTCACCTTTTCTTCTTGGGTGTAGACATGTCCAAGAGATTCAAGCTCATTGGTGATGTCGGTGAAGTGTCTGTACATCGTTGCAATGTTCTCATTATCCTGCAAATGAAACATATTGAAGTTTTATATTGCAACATATAATTTAGATAACTTTACCTTGTTCGTTCCCTTGTGGGTAACGACTAGATGGTTCCATATTTGATATGCACTCTTACATGTGCATATCTTATTGAACTCATCCGGATCCAAAGCACAATGAAAAGCGTTCATTGCCTTGGTGTTGTTCACTTCGGCAGACTTCTCAGAGGTAGTCCATTTGTCAAAATCCTCTTCAGAGGGTTTAACGTATTCTTATGGAGGGTTCTCCAAAGAGAAGCACTCCTAAGAAACGTCTCCATCCGGCATTTCCAATAGCCGAAATTCATACCATTGAAACTCGGACGACGAACCGTTGATTGTCCTTCGAAGACGGTTGACGCACCATCACGGTCTTGATTGTTGTACGAATGAGGTAGAGAAATGTTGTTGTTTGATGCCATAACTATAAACCTTCGCTTTGATACCAATTGTAAGGACCCTGGCTATGAGAAAAACACTAGAAGGGGGGTTGAATAGTGTTTATAAAATTCAAACGATAGTAATACCAATTTAAATTCCTAACCAACAATAAATGTGGAATTATAAATAAACCCAAATTGAAACAATACTAACACAAAGTATGTTTCAAGGGTTCGGATTACCCAAGTCAAATCCCGACTTGTTCCATGTATTCCTACGGCCCTTCCACCCAGATACCACCGAATACTCAAGTTAGAACCATAACTTGAGGTTTCCTTTAAACCCACGTGTAGCAACCCTACAAGTTAAATCGAAATACAATCGATGTCCTTGACTCCCACAACTTGGGAGCCAGCAAACCACTCTCACAAACCGAGGGTTAAACTAATATCGAAAGATATGAAATAATGAAATAACAACACTTACAATCACCTATGCCTAGAAGTAGAACTTGAAGGAGCAAGTGTGTTGTGTGTTGAAGTCTCTTCCAAGAAGAGAGAAAAGCCCTTTCTCTTGTCACCACCAATTGCCTAGAGGATATCACTTTGATTCTAGGTCGGAGAGCAAGAGAGAATGAGATTGGAATTCTTGGGCTTTTGAATTTGAGAGCTTTGAAAAATTTGAAGTTGAAAGCTAGGGGTTTTCAAGAGAAGATCAAGAAGATGACTAACCCCTCAATGAAACAGCAGAAGCTCTCTTTATAGGTTCCCTAAAACCCTCAAACAGACTCCCCAAAACCCCATTTGAAATCCATTGGAAAAAAGCCAATGGATAGAATTTACACACTCGATAGTCGACTAGTGAAGAAATCACGATCGACTGCTACGCTGTGTCAGAGGGTAGGTGAGAATTCAAACAGTAACTTCTCACATAGGACAGTCGACTGATGAAGAAAATACAGGCGCATGTAAACCTAACATGCGACAGTAAATCCTTCTATAGGCGACTAACCGCAACATGGGTAAGCTGAGAAAACCTTAGAAAGTTTGGGAAAACATGACATGCGACTGAGGTGGAACACACAGGTGCATGTTCCATGGACATGCGAATGTGAAACCAACATCAGTCGACTGTCACTAATAAGTGAAACTTTCCAGAGAGCAGAGTCTGTAGAGAAAGCATAGACATGTGACTGTTGAAGTATTGACAGTCGCCTGTGCCTTGGACAGGTGTCTGTCAATCCAACATCAGTCGACTGGCCAGATGGAAAAGAAAGTGACCTTTAGACAGGAGAGAGACATGCGACTGATTAACAAGTCACAGGCGCAAGTAGCTTGGACAGACGCATGTATTTTGTACAGCAGTCGCCTGAATAGAGTTAAAGCTAAAAGGCCCAAAAATCAATTGATAAAGTATGTGCATAACAGGCGACTGTAGACCAAATCACAGTCAACTGTTTTGAGACCGGTGCTTGTAAAATTTTCAGCAGTCGCATGTTGAATCCTAAAATGAACATGCTTGAGAAATGTGAATTGGAGTCTAAGAAAATGTGATCTAATGATGTCCTAGGACAGAAATGAAGATGTGTGTATGCTACAACATAGTTCTAAAGCTTCTCTTCTATCCAAAGTATAATCTTTAAGTCTTCTAGTAGCTTCAATCACCATCTTTGATCATCCAATCCACTTTTCATGCTTTGATTGATCTTTGAGTGACATCCATTGCTAATTGATCTTCATGATATGCTTTGGTAATGGATTAACTGCAAATAGGGGATTAGTAACAAGTATTTATGTTTGCTCATAATTAACACCAAGTAGGAAGAAGTCCAATACTCAACACTTGCCTCCAACAAGGAATTTTCCTCTCAAACACAAGCGAGAATATACTTACAAATTTGAAGCACTTGTTTACAACCTTTCCTAAGCCTTGAAGATGAAGCACAATGTGTTTTTGTGTGGCTAGAGATTTGGGATTTCTACTCTATAGAATTTTGGATTTGAACAAGTAGAAGATAGCTCAATATGAATGGAGAAAGAAAGCTATAAGCAATGGGAGTTTTGGAATTTTATCTTTTCTTTTTCTTCTTATTTTTCATTTGATTTCCCTTAGAATTGATGCTTAATGATTTGAGATCATTCACATGTATAGATAATGAAAAATTGCCAAGAAAACCCCCAAAAAGCCCCTCCCAACGTCTCCTTAATGGCTAGAAGAAATATTACTGTTAGGGGCAGCTAGAAGAGTTTTAGGTGACTACTGCATACGCAGTAATTAACTCACGGCTCAGTAGTCGACTTCTGAGACTATAGGAGTCGACTCCTTGTAGGCTGCTCAAAAACTCGAAAGCAGAAGTCGACTCTAGCTCAAAGGGAAGTCGACTACGTTTCAGGCACATGGTTTTTGGTCCCTGAAACCTCGGTTAGTGATCATCAATCAAATCCAAATTATATCCTATGGTTTCTTGTGTGTGTGTGTGTGTGACATCTTCAAGGCATTACATGAATTCCAATGACAAGTATAAAAGATACAACAATTTGTAGGAAGATATGTGCTATCGTAGCAATTTATCGAGAAAACATCTTGTTCAAATATAAATGGTACTAATTATCCTATTATGGTTAAAATGGTTTTTTAAATACTTGAATAATTTTCATAGACTTAAAGTAAGGTCATACACGTATCTAGATGAAGATCTCGATTATGGGAAGTGAATGACTGATAGAAACTTAAGTCATAAAACGTTCATGGTCATAGATATTCGAGAAAAGGATATCGGCACATCGGACAGACCATTGTGTCTTTGTCTTAACCTAAAGGGAAATGATGATCTCATAATCATTCGACCTAGCATAGTCGAAGACAAGGCATATGTGCTCATTGGAAAATGAGTCCTCTAAACGACCCAATAAAGAGTTATCAAATGGTTAACTTTAACTAAACTGTCATTGATAACTCTCTAGTGATGATAGGCAAGTTGGTCCTTAATACTTGAGGTCATTGTACGAAGCTGTGAGTGAACAGTGTCACTTAGATCTATGATCTAGCCTCGAGTCTCCACTCATTGAAAGGTCTTAGGTTGGGTGACATTTAAAGCTTACGAGGTAAATAGTGATCAAAATAAGATTTGTCTCTTCCGTTAATGGGAAGTTAGTGTCACAGGCTCAATACGGTTCTTTGTGCTAAACATCGACCGGTGTATGTTATAGGAAGTACAACATGGAGATACCAAAGATCGAAGTATGCAGACCAATGCTAGCTAGTAAGGTTGACGATTTAACATACCATAGGCTATGCAATGATATGGTTATGGTGAAGGGGCTAAAGTTGTGGTATTCATCACAGATACAGTCAGTGATCCCGACGAAACTTTTGTCAATGGGTCAATCACATACTTATGATGCCGAAACAGGGGCGACACCTGCTGCTCGTGGTCATTGTCATCTAGGGGTTTCGAGCCCTAACCTGTAGTAGGATCAAGCTGTGTGGTCTCACATCGAGTAGGATTTACGTCTTAGTAATAGGAAGGATTCAGGAGGAGTGCACTGGGGTGCACGAGAATAATTAAAGGCACAAAGAGTTTGCGACGTTAAATCTATATTAAATGGGAATTAATAATGTCGCAAAATGTTTGTGATATAAGCATTAGTAGAATGCTATTAAAGGATTATTGTATATGATGCAAAATAGTTTAAAATATATTGTAAAGTATTTACTAGAATATATTAAACAATATGATGCATAAAAACGAAGAGAATTTTTCCATGAAAGTCAGGAAAAAAACCGCGTTCAAATCGGAGCTCTATAGAAGCTAAAAGGCTCCAGAAAAGGGACAAAAGGCCAGAACAGGCAAAAGCCATGTTCTGGCCTAGGCTAGCCCAACTGGGCTGGGCTAGCCCGCCCAGCATGGATGGGCAGGTCAAACCTGCCTGCCAGGCGGGCTAAACCTGCCCGATCATGGGGTGGGTCAAGCCCGCCTGGACGAGCTCGAGTCAGAGCCCGCTTGGTGGGCTCTGCCTCGAGACTGCTCACCCAGCGGGCAGGTCAGACCCGCTCGCACAGACGGGCTTCCCCAAGGTTCTAGGCCTGACCAGCAGGCACGCCCAGCTGACCGGTAGCCCCCCAGTGGGGCCCACACCTCAGAAACCCCAAATTGCAAATGGCGGCTGCGAAAACTAGCTAGCTTGTGGTTTTTGCCCGACTTTGAGCTATCGTTTGAGTGGTTAAATGAAGACGGATTGGAGCTCCGTTTATTTCTATGCATTCACCGTTCGTAGCTCTTTAATTTGATAGATTGTATCACTTGCGAAGCTCAACGGGGAGGGAGAGAAAATTAGTTGAAGTTTAGCATTAGTGTAAGGCAAAACTAACTTAATGTTCTCCCCTATTTTTTATTAGTCCGACATTGCTCGTGAGACGAGCAAGGGGTCCGGTCTCCTATATAAATAGGGGCTGAATTCCATTGGAAAAAAGCACCAAGTCTCTGAATTGAGTAGCTCCAAAAAGTTTTGTGCACGCTCGATCCGAGACAAAAATTATTCTCTCCTCATATAATCCTTCCATTCCTCCGTTCGAGTCCTAGAAAGACGAGGAGGAGGATTAGATTAGTGCCAAAGTCTTTGACGCAAATCACACTTAAGTGAAACATTCTTCGGCGAGTGATTGCTCGAAGGCGCAGTGTCGGCTCGCTTCGGGTGTACCAAACTTGGATGCACAGAGGCAGCTTGCTTTGGGAAGGAAAAGTAGTTGCAGAAAATGACGCTTCGTTTTCTACGGAAGCGAAGTGTCACAACCCGCTTCCCTAAAATAGAGGCGAGGCGTGAGAAGTCCGCTCAGACTTGGAGGTGTGAGGCTCCAGTCTGTAAAGCGTCTGGAATAACCAAGTATAGGTCCTTGCAAATGCAAAACAGAGCAAAAATAATAATAATAAAAGAGACAGATAATATTATTCCAATCTCAGAATGTCCACAAATAACTTCCAACATCACAGAAAAGCCACCAGGCTAAAAAGAGTCTAAAATAGGCCAAAGCATGGCCAACAGAAACCAACGTACAGAAAGGAAAGGTTCTACGCACCAACAAACTAACGACAACTAAGCAAAAAGCAACACCGAAGAAGTCTCTACGACTGGTCACCGGTGTCCTTGTACTCCACGTCAACGGTGGACCCAGGCTCAATATCAACAAACAGCTCGTCCTTAGCAACGGGCTCTGGCTCAGCAACTAACATGCGACACCCAAAAGAGATGAGGGCGCATGTCAGCAAATCTACAAGAGACTTGTGCAAGGAAACTAAAAATAAGAAAGCAATCTAGCAGTTCTAAAATGTGCAATGACATGGCAGATTAATGCATGGATGTAACAAGTAAGATAATGCGACGAGTAAGACATGGCAACAAGTATAACATGGCAACAAGTATGACATGGCAAGGGTAGCAAAGCTACTAAAACATTCACAATGATTTTACAAGTCAAAAAACATGTCGTGCACAGAGTTTACGCCTTTTGGCTGGAGTGGCTGTATGAGCCAACTCCTAAGCTCAAGTGATCGCTTAACCCTACTCCTCCATGTGTATCGGGCATTGGCTTTTGACTAACATATGTAGCCCGCTTCTGGATCACGAGCCAGGAAGTGTATTTGGCATAGGATTGTGCCTGTAATGCAGGTGCCTAGCCTCAACAAGCAAGTACAAGTAGCGTGTGCTACGAATGCAACATTCAAGCATGGATTGACATCAGGATGCATGGCATGGCATGTGCACAATTAATGTGCGTACAGATAAGGAAATTAAAGGCGAAAGGCAGGGCAGGGCAAAAGTAATGAGCATACAGATATGGAAATTAAACGTGACAGGCAGTAATGCATGAATGACATGGCAGGGTGACAGATCTAGCTACGTTGTCAAGCTAGATCTTAAAGTTGCATCTAGGCGAGTATCATTTCGTCGCATAGTCTCTTTTACGCTAAAACGGGGAATGGCCTAAAACATGGCCTGAAGCACAAACTGGCAAGTTTCACTTGCCTGTTTCCGGTGTTTTTGGTGTCGACGGGTCCGTACGGAAGGCGCGTACGTTTTCTGTGTTATCGGATTTCGATATCAGATTCAGACAGAAATAACTTATTTAATCGACTAACAGACATATTCCAAACATTAAGAAAGAGATACTGCTCTATTATTGGGTTAGTTCTCAAGTCTGTATACATGCGGTCTTCATATATTAACACCTTATATATATATCAACTAGAGAACATATAGATTCTGTTATATTTATAAAATCTGTGCTTTTAGTTTACTTCTAAAACCTCCAACCACATGCAGTATGTTATAAACCTAACCTAACATCCAGACTAACAGTAACAACTACTAACATTAGAAATATGGGCATGTGTAGGGTTATTATCAACATCCATCCTAAATGATATTCCTTAACATGTAGTGATAAAAGTAATTATAAATCTAACCTTAACTTTAAACTAACAGCACTAAAACTAATGGGTATGAAGAAACAAAACACAGTTTACGTTTTATTATTATTTTTTGAAACCATTACACTAACATGGTTTTCAATAGCATGCTTAAATGAGGCTGTGAGAAATAGGACTTAGGCTAAAAATACATATATCTGTGCATGCCCAAACATACAGCAACCAACATATAATAACATCCCATCATCAAAACGTGCAGTAGATTAAAACTAACATATAGCCCTTATATATATCAACTAACCTTAATAATGATCTAACATGTAACAACAGCATTCCTTTCATAAAAAACCAATCAGTATATTAACCCTAACATTATAACCCTAACAGTTAAATATTTAACCTATTAGTTAAATCAAGCTAACCTCTAAGGCTTCTTCTTCATTGGTTGCAGGTGAAGTCGAAAGAGGACGTCGTGGGGAGGCGGACTGCGGCGGTCGGAGGTCCACGGCGTCACAGCGACGGCGGCAGCGGCAATTACAGCCGCTGCTGATGCTGTGTGCGGCTGTTGGCAGATGGAACGATGGCTGCGGAGCTATCAACAGCGGAGTAGTGGTCGGAGGGGGCGACGACGAGCGGATAGGGGTCCACGTCGACGCTGCGGGCGGCGCAGCGGTGGTTACGACCGTCGCTGCTGCTGCTGTGCTTGCTGCGGTGCCTGGAGGGGTTTCACGACAGAAATGGCGGCTGTTGGGGGCCCCACAGCGGCACAGAGGGAGGAGGAAGGTCGGGGAAGCGAGAGGGTTGGCCGACGATGGGTTAGGGTTGGTGAACGAGGGTCGGAGAGGGAGAAGTCGAGATGTGCGGCGCTAGGGGTGAGCTTGTGTGCAAAAACAAATGTGGCGGCTGCTGTAAGTTTTGGATGGGAAGAATATAACCTAGGGCTAATTTTTATTGGGGGGTGCTCACGTGTGATGGGGGGGTCTAGGCTAGGTCTAGGTTAGGGTTGAATTGAATAAAAAAAGTGTTA
The DNA here is from genome assembly GCA_030789695.1 of Scilla litardierei. NCBI lineage: Eukaryota > Viridiplantae > Streptophyta > Magnoliopsida > Asparagales > Asparagaceae > Scilla > Scilla litardierei. The sequence continues at coordinate 313,450,198 of CM061142.1, read as the reverse complement.
TTATCTAATATCAAAGCAAGATGTTACACCCTCTCTCTCCTCACATGGGTGCATGCGGCCAAGAGTGGGCAAAGGGCTAAGTCAACATGATTTTTGGATGTAAATTATTATAAATTATTAGGGGAAACAGATGCCAAGAGAAACTTAGGGTTAATACAATAATTAAACTAGGGAAAAAGTGAAAGTATGTCAAACAGAGTCCAAAAATTATGAAATAAATACTGGGACGACCGTGACGACGAGAGAAACAAAAATAAGAAGACGGATCACAAGTTGGACGACGAGAAACGAAAATAAAAACTAGAAAGGCCTCACGACAAAAGTGAAAATCGCGACGTCTCATCAAACAAAGTCAAATCGTGGGAGAACGACCTGTGAAATGTCGTCCCAAACTAATTCCACAATTTAATACTCTCCGAGAGGGTCACAACGACATATCACACCATAGTGTTCGAATGAAAGATAAGGCTAAGAAAAATAAGCGAACTTCAAGGAAAATACACGTACAAAGGATACGGTGTCCAAAGGCAATAGTAATCTCAAGTTGGGCACACTTCGGGGGTTGGCTTGCTAAGGATGCAACCAAGGTGCTACGGCCCTATCGACTCAACGAAACGACTCACATACAAGCAATAAAGCCAATCAGGTACCCGAAATTGCTATACGCACAGCCGTATAACGTATAGCGGGTATCGGCCATTCCATCCTACCCACCTTAGAACAAAGTTCGTCCTCGGACTTTCTAAATATATCTCGCCACTCCAGTAGCTACCCCAATCATATCACATCGTAATTCAAACTAGGAATAGTCATTACAAGTGCTTATATATGCACTAAGTAGTCAAACATTAACACTACGAATAGGTATATATTCACGCACATTATACACTTATACCTATCATAGTCAGTCAAATTTATACACGTACTTCAATCATTCATATAGTCACGTACATCCATTATATAACTATTAAACACTACTACATAACCAAGTTACAAAAAAAATAGTGTCATACCAGCAAATACAAATGGAGTACTTCACGTATAGATAACTACCTGTGCACCAAGCAAACATGAATATTCTATTCCCTAATATCTCTTAGTATACAATCAACACTCAACAATTAACACGTGTAATCACACTATACCATTATTAAAACAAGTTACTATATCTAATATACATTCACCATCACTATAATTTTCACAAAGATATAGTCATTAAAATGCACGCAATTATTTCACCATATAATCACCTCGAATATCGTCCTATAAGTATATAATAGTAGTCACTCACAACCATGTGTGTAACAACCATAAACAAGCAAACCTATCACTATATATACATTATCCATCATCATGTTCACACTACACACCAATCACTGACACATGTAACAATATATATATAGTATACTCACTCAAGCTTGAGTGAGACTCAAAATCCATATCAGAATACTTTATATACATAGCACGGTATCTTTACCTATACCAACACCACTCTAATAAGAATATCTACCATCGTAACCTCACACGTACCGTAATATTAATCCCACCTAATATTTAGTCAAGTAAAGCTCACGCAATGCAATCACTTTACACCCTATAATAATATTACAAATATCAGCACATGTATAATTATAATACACCTTCTAATACATACATTCATCGTGTACTCACATACCTGTAATATATCCACGCCATAGCAATACCAAATATAATCAACACTCTACTACCTATACCTATCCATGTATAGCCACGACATACAATAACCGTGCATACCTCATGGTATACACGTACACACACAACATCCCCATAAAGACAAGCAATGCCCAACAAAATTTTAATCTTATCATCATACGTATATCACCCATATTCATGAAGCAAATACATACCTACGCACGAGCGCGCACTCACACGTACTAACATATAAGTCAAATATTAGGCACGCACCTTTAACTATAAGTATTATATTATCATTACACTTAACATACACATGGCTTACTAATATATATGTATCAAGCGTTTACAAGTATTTTCAAACTACATACACTACTAGTCTATACTCCAATACAATTTCCAATATATATACAAACATTCCTAAAGTGTTATGGCTACCCACACGTATATAACTAATATCATCCATACAACTTCATATACATCATGAATAACACTGAGTACGTATATATCACACAACAGGCAAACATTAATATACTACAGAGAAGTACACTCATACGTGAGTGATACGCCGGGGTTCACACACACGGGTCTACATACTCTACTTATACATGCACCACAACGACATCGCAATAAAATCAATGGGCTCGCTACTATGCTAAGGTTGAAACAGGCAATGACGAGCACTACAATAGAAAGGAAACCAAAACCAAAAGCATAACGAACTAGATCGAAAAGTGCGACTTCAGATTAAGGTGAGCATAAGGAGATAGCTGGTTGGGTAAGACAAAAATATTGCTCTGAATAATTAAATAGGCGAAAGAGAGTCATGTGTAAAATCTGATGTCGCATAAATCTATTGTTATGAAAGTTTGTAGGAGAAACGAGCAGACTGTAAAATTTGAAAACACGGAAAAAGTTTTTTTTGCGAAGAAATGATGAGTAGGGTGAGGCAGTGATCGTGTTGTAAACGGAAATAGGTTTATACCAAAAATATTTGAACTATGAGCACGATGAATATAGTTTTTGCATATAAAGATATATTAAAGTTCTATTTAACTTAGAAAACATTCTAAAACTAAGTACGATAAGTGAAAAATTTAATAATAGACTTAGTAGTGTAGAAATGGAAGGAAGGATATATTGAATTATCAAAAATGGTAATAAGGTTTTAAAACCGAAATACGAGAGATATAGGTTAGAAATGATCTCGAGATTGTAATAAAAATTTTACGACCAAGACGACTTCAAAATCGAAGGAAATATTTTAGCTCAACCGAAAAGTAAGAAATTTAAATATATATGAAGGGGGTTTTAAAACAAAAATTAAACTGAGCAAAAATTTTAATCAAGGGAAACCGAAAACAACTTTGAAAGAATCAAGCTTTGCAACGGAGGACATTCGAAAGATCAACGATTATCGTAATGTGGTGATCATGTGCATTGAGGCGAAGAATATCGAGAACGAATATGATGAATGCGCCTAAATTACGATTCAAGAAAACTACGATGGAATTCTATGGTCAGTGACACAGAAGTGTAGTGATCATGGAAATGATAGAATCATGGGTTCTAATTATCGGGTTGACTAACGGTCAAGAGTGTTGAGTATTGAATCCCCGGATTTGGTTTTGGATGATGAACAAACATAAATATCGTGAACTAACTCTTTCTTAGCGCAGTTATGGAGATCGTCGCCAAAACTCTACGTATATCAAAAGCGACGTCTCAAGACTTCTCAAAGCACGTGATCGTGTACCTGAAGCTTCGTTGAAGCTCTAAGAGCATTATTGAAGTCGAGAGATTCGGAATGAAGCCTTTGAAGACGGTTCGTCAAGTTTTATTTATAGTCTTCTAGCTTCTTTTTCGTAGAATGTTAAGCCTTGAGTAGGTCTTACATTTTAATCTTCATAACGTTCATATCTTAGAGCTAGGATCATATTAGAAGCCCATAGAATCTTTCCCGAAGCTTAACGCTTCATATCACGGCTTCTTGTGCATGTTAGTTGGTTCAAGAAGAAGAACCAACCGACTAGATGGCAATCTAGTCGGTCGGCAATGCTTCTCGAACCGACTAGAATGCCTTGTTCATTTTCAGCTCATTCACTGTTTACAATTAGTCGGTCCAAGAAGGTTCACCGACCGACTAGTTGTCAAACTAGTCGGTTTGGAATCCTTCTTAGACCGACTAGTTGAGCTTTCATTTTCCAGCCTAAGTTACTGTTTACAGTTAGTCGATCAAAGAACAACGACCGACCGACTAGTTGAGAAACTAGTCGGTTGGAATTTGTTCTTAAACCGACTAGCTGTCCTTGAATGCAGCATATACTTTTTCGACTCTTAGTTGGTCAAAGAACACTCACCGACCGACTAGTTGTGAAACTAGTCGGTTGGCAAGTCTTCTTAGACCGACTAGTTATTTATGTCTGAACTTTCTCTTTTGGATGTTCTCCAGTTAGTCGGTTCATGTTGAATCACCAACCGACTAGTTGAGAAACTAGTCGGTCAGTGATCCTTCTTTGACCGACTAGTCTGCTTTAGAATAGAGCCATTGGAGCATTAAACACACGAATTTTCTCTCTCTCTCTTCTTTATCCTATATAATCTTGAGATTCTTCTTCATAGCATTCAAGGCTGATATTAATTGAAGTTTAGAGAATCAAAGAGAAGCATTAATTCTCATTTCTAAGCTCATTCATTTCTTAAGAATCTCTCTCTCACTCTTATTTCCAAAGAGAGATTCACATTGATTGTGAGCCATTCAAGCCAAGAGCTTGATCCTAGGTCACCAGCATCTTCCTAGCCTCCCATTGCTGGTCAACATCTTGGAGCTAGGGTTTGGTGCCTTCTTCTTCCCCAAAATCCTTCTTGCCCTAAATCGTAAGTTTTACTCAAGGCATAGGATTTTGTTGGTAAGCATTTCTTATTTCAATTACATTGACATTGCTAGTTTTACTCTCGGTTGCGAGAGTTGTGTGTGATCCCGGTTTGTGGGAGTCACATTTTCATTTGTGTATGATTTGATCTTGTAGAGGTTTTCTACAAGTATTTCATAGTGCAAATTTGAGTTAGAGGTTTCTAACTCAAGTATCCGGAGGGGATCCGGGTGTTTGGGACGTAGGATCACCGGGAATAAGTCGGGGAGACTTGGGTGGATCCAAACCCGTTATATCGATTGTTTGCGATTGTCTTTTATTGTTGTCAATTTTCATTTTCCCATTTTTGGTTGAGTTTGCAAGATAATTAGGAATTATCTTCTTAATTATTTTAAAGTACTATTCACCCCCCCTCTAGTACTTGTGCAGTAGCTATCAGGGCATTACATTTGGTATCGGAGCCAAGTTCATAGCTATGTCTACCAACGACAACAAGAACGTTCGTCCACCTTCAGATTATAGCACCTTCAGGAACTGTGAAGGAGCTTCTTCGGTGATAGAAGGACACTCCTCAACTAGGCCTCCTTTCTTCAACGGTACCAATTACGGGTACTGGAAATGCCGGATGGAAACGTTCCTCCGGAGCGCTTCACTATGGAGAGCTTCGATGGCGGAGTATGTCGAGCCCGCCGAAGAAGATTTCACGAAGTGGACTACCACAGAGGTCGCCGCGGAGGTAACCAATGCCAAGGCAATGAATGCCTTGCAATGCGCTTTGGAGCCCGAAGACTTCAACAAGATATGCACATGTAAGAGTGCATATCAAATCTGGAACTCATTCCTCATCTTGCATGAAGGAACGAGTAGGGTAAGAGACTCCAAACTCGTTGTTGTAAATAAAGATTACGAATTATTTCATATGCAAAAGGGGAGAAGATGAAGGAGTACTATGCTCGCTTCGTTGACATCACCAATGAGTTGGAGGCTCTTGAAAAGACCTACACCCAAAAGGAGAAAGTCTCAAAGATCATTGACGGACTTCCTTCTTGTTGGAAAAATCGTACATTTGCCATCAAGGAAGGTAACGATATGAGTAAATATACTGTCATTCAACTAATGGGTACCTTGATGTCTTATGAGGTATGCAAGGACAGTAAACTAAAGCTGCAGGAAAAGATGAAGTTTTACTTGAAGCAAGACGAGCCAAAGAAAAAGGTGATTGCGTTCAAGACCGCTCCATCTACATCTACATCTACAGATGATGAAGACTCGGAAGACGAGTTGGACTTGGAATCCATTGCCCTCATGACAAAGAAGTTCAACCGATTCTTCCGGAAAGATAATTTCAAGAACAAATCTAAATTTAGTTCTACTAACGCCTCCGCTCCTTTGTGCTTTAAATGCAATAAGCCAGGACACATGAAAGCGGATTGTCCTCAAAACAAGCAAAAGGAGAAATGGAAGGCGCCAAAGTTCGACAAGTTAAAGAAGTACAAGAAAGGGTACAAGAAAGGGCTTATCGGCACATTCACCGACTCCGAGGATGACTCCTCAAGTGGAGAGTCGGACGATGAACAAGTGGAGCAAGCACACATGTGCTTCATGGCTAGAGAGGAACATGATCAAGGATCCTCCCCCGATGATAGCGAGGATGAAGGCGATGAGGTAACTATGGATGACCTTAGATTAGCTAACGAGCAAATTTGGTCTAAGTATTCTAAATTAGTAAATAGATATACTAAGATAAAAGATGAGGTAGCTAGCATCCAAACCTCGCCTAAACATATCATCGTCAACAACGACACCGTTGTTGAAAGTTTGAGAAATGAGATTGTAAATCTCAAATCTCAACTTGAGCATGTTCATATTGAGGAATCGAATGAATGCGAGATGGCGGATTTGATTTTGTCGAAACTCAACTTTGAGTATTGAGAATGAGAATCTCAAGTCCCGTGCTTGTGTACTCACCACGCAAGTAACCACTTTGGATGCTTCTATACTTTCTCTCACCGAGAAGTATGAGTCCACATTAGGCCGAATTAATAAATTCAATAAAGGTAAGAACCATTTGGATAATATCCTAAATGACTTACTTCCGGCCAATCATCACATTGGCTTGGGGTATAAGATGGGAAATTCATCCAAATCGTCTACCACCTTTGTTAGGCCAACTTCTGATGCCTCAACGAGTGGGGGCAAACACCCCATTGGTAGTTCATCTACCAATGGTGCTTCCACTTCGTACACACCCTCGTTTGTAAAGAAACCCACTTTGGGTGGACCTCCAAAGAAGGGTCATGCTTTTATATACACAATATCATGCCACGTAGGAACACACATCCTACTCCACATGTTCACACATATGATGATTTTTATGCACCACATCCACGGGCACGTGCACACCATGTGAGACACACTCACGCACGTGTTCCTCCACATGCATATATTCATCCACACCATCATATGAACAATTATCATCATGCACCATTTCATCATGTGCCATATGCCTATCCACGACATGCATCACGTAGAAATCAACAACGCATGCATGCTTCCAATAGGAATAGGGCTCCCAAAATATTCACTATTTGGGGCCCGAAGAACACCAACATGCATGAAAAACAAGCATATATGAATTCTTATTTTATGAATGTCGTGCATAATGATGATTATGTGGGGAAGTCTAAGTCCAATTGGACTTGGCTTCCAAAGGTCTAATCTTTTAGGACCCAATGACCTTGGGTACCATTGAATGATATTTCTATCTTTAGGTACTCAAGAAAAATAAACGGAGCAACAAATCCAAATTTAGCTCCAAGAATAATTGGATACTCGATAGCGGGTGTTCAAAACACATGACGGGTGATGCTCAATTGCTCTCCGGAGTGGTGCCCATTGCAAATGGGAACCAAGTCATCTTTGGAGGCAACGAGAGCGGAACCATCATAGGTGTTGGCAAAGTTGGTAATCCTTCTAAACCACTAATAAGTGATATTTACCTTATTAAAGGATTAAACCACAATCTTATTTCAATAAGCCAACTTTGTGACAAAGGTTACAAAGTTAGCTTTGCGAAAGGAATGTGCCATATTTTGAGAAAAGATAATAATGATTTATTATTTTCTGGCACATGCCATAAGGATATTTATATATTAGATCTCCCAAAATCACATGAACAATGTCTCATTGCCAACACAAGTGAACACCACTTATGGCATCGACGTTTTGTCATGTGAACTTTGGAACACTTTTTTAGTTTTCCAAGTTAAATTCTATTAAAGGCTTTCCTAAGCTTGTCTTTCAAAAGAAAAGCTTTTGTGACTCGTGTCAACGAGGCAAGCTTCCAAAATCGTCATTTAAACCTAAGAAAAGCATTTCATTTAAGCGGCCTCTAGAGCTTTTACATCTAGATCTTTTTGGGCCAACTAGAGTTGCTTCATTGGGGAATGCTCGATATGGACTTGTCATCGTTGATGACTTTTCTAGATTTACTTGGGTATTTTCCTTAAGTAATTAAAATGATGCTTTTGAAAACTTCACAATATTTGTTAAGAAAGTACAAAATCTCATTGGAACCATCATTGTCACTATTCGTAGTGATCATGGAGGGGAATTTGAGAATGAGTCTTTCTCAAATTTTTGTGATGAAGTTGGTATTACTCACATCTTTTCCTTCCCTTGTGCACCTCCTCAAAATGGTGTTGTTGAGAGAAAGAATAGGACACTAGTGAAATGTGCTCGCACTATGCTTGATGATAGCCAACTTGGCCATCAATTTTGGGCGGAAGCGGTACATACCGCTTGCTATGTGTTTAATAGAATACTTTTGAGGCCCGACACCAAACAAACTTGTTATGAATTGTTGTTTGGTAGATTGCCTCAAGTTAAACATTTTCGAGTTTTCAGTGCAAAATGTTTTATTAAAAACACATATGGTAGTTTGGACAAATTTGATCCAAGATCCGATGACGGGATATTTGTTGGATATTCCTCCCGTAGCAAAGCCTACCGGATATACAACAAACGAACCTCAACGATCGAGGAATCACTTCATGTTTCATTCAATGAAAATTTTGTCCCTACTAGAATTACTAATGATGATGACTCCATGGATGTCTTATGTGATTCTATTGGTAATTCTAATTCTATTGATTCTAATGATACTAACCATACTAATGAGTCTTTTGAGAATGTTCCTAGTGATCAGGGAATTCCCAAACGGCTTCATACAGTTCGTGACCATCCCCATGAGCAAGTCATTGGCAACATCCTTGATAGTGTCAAGACGAGATCTCAAGTCAACTACTTCGCTCATTGTGCCTTTGCCTCCTCAATAGAGCCAAAGAATATTAACGAAGCGTGCGAAGATAGTGCTTGGATCCTAGCCATTAAGGAAGAACTCATTCAATTTGAGAGGAATGAGGGTTGGGAGCTTGTTCCATTGCCTTCGAAGAACCACACCGTTATAGGAACGAAGTGGATTTTCAAGAACAAGACCGACGAGAACCAAATCGTCGTCCAGAAAAAAGATCGGTTAGTAGCTCAAGGCTACCGGCAAGAGGAAGGTATAGATTTCGAAGAATCCTTTGCTCCGGTAGCTAGATTAGAATCTATTATCTTATTGTTATCTTTTGCATGCCATAAAGATTTTAGACTCTTTCACATGGATGTAAAAAGTGCGTTTTTAAACGGAGATGTTGTTGAGGAAGTTTATGTTTCTCAACCTCCGGGTTTTATAAATGAAAAATTTCCAAATCATGTTTTCAAACTTAAGAAAGCACTTTGCGGTTTGAGATAAGCTCCTCGAGCTTGGTATGACCGTCTAAAGAATTTTCTTTTGGATTTAGGTTTTAAAATGGGTGAAGTTGATTCTACATTATTTGTTAAATATTCGAATCATGATATTATTTTAGTTCAAATTTATGTTGATGATATCATTTTCGGTGCTACTAACTTCACTCTTTGCGAAGAGTTTTCTAATGTTATGAAGGATCAATTTGAGATGAGCCACATGGGTGAGCTCAAATATTTCTTAGGTCTCCAAATTCGCCAAATGAACGATGCAATCTTCATCCACCAAACCAAGTACACGTTGGAGTTGCTAAAGCGATTTGGAATGGAGAATGCCTTAGGCAAGAAGACTCCAATGAGCACGACTACACATCTTGATAAAGATACGGGCGGCAAAGATGTAGACATTCGTCTATATCGATGTATGATATGTAGTTTATTATATCTTACTGCTAGTAGGCCTGATATTATGTTTGTCGTATGTGTATGTGCTCGTTATCAGTCTCAACCTAAGGAATCTCACTTAGTAGCGGTAAAACGTATTTTCCGTTATTTAAGTTACACACTCGACTTCGGATTACTTTATCCAAAGTCTAGCACATATGAGTTAATCTCATACAGTGACGCAGATTATGCGGGATGCAAATCCGACAGGAAAAGTACTAGTGGCACTTGCCATTTTATAGGAAATTCTCTTGTCTCTTGGTTTTCCAAGAAGCAGAATTCTGTATCACTTTCAACCACAGAGGCGGAATATATTACCGTTGGTGCTGCGTGTGCTCAGGTTCTTTGGATGAGACACACTCTTAAAGACTTTGGTATAAACTGTGATACTTGTCCTATCATGGTGGACAACCAAAGTGCAATATGTCTCTCTAAGAATCTGGTACACCATTCCCGTTCTAAATACATAGATGTCCGTCACCATTTCCTTGATGATCATGTTGCTAAAAAGGACATCATTTTAGTGTACGTTGAAACCCAGAAGCAAATCGCCAATATTTTCACGAAACCACTCAAGGAAGACTCCTTTGTGTGGTTACGTCGAGAATTGGGGATTATGTGTGAATCCGAGATTTAGGATTCATTTTGTTCAATAATCTTGTGTGATATTAAATTTCGTTTATATATGCTCATGCTAGATGTATTGGGATTTTTCTGGAATTTTGGTTGAATTTTTCGGAATTTATGCTCGAATTATTCATGAACGTCGTATTTAAGATTTTCGATGTTTTATGGGATAGTATAATGATGTATGAGAGTATTTCGATGTCTCGTTCAAGTGCGATTAGGAGAGAACACAAAATTTCTAAATTTCAAATTTTTGGACTCTCTTAGTCGGTTCATGTTCATTGGCCAACCGACTAGATTCAGTTCTAGTCGGTCAGTGAATGAACTTAGACCGACTAACTCAAGCCCTAATTTTGGCTTCAGTTACTGTTTGCACTTAGTCGGTTCATGTTCATTGGCCGACCGACTAGATTGCAATCTAGTCGGTCAGCACTTGAACTGTGACCGACTAAATGCGCAGGGGCTGTTGTGTCTTTTCCTCTTCCAAGTCGACTTATTCACTCCCGCACCGATTAGATTCATTTCTAATCGGTGCAAAATTTCTCTCAGACCCCCTATCCCCCGAAACCCTTCAACTTCCTCCGTCGTTTACCGTCGTTTTTTTGGCCAACTCCAATCAAGTTCGTCGTCGATCTCCCTCTCTCCTCCACCTAGGGTAACTCTCTCTCTCTCCCTCTCAGCCTTTAGACCTAGATTTCGTCGATTTCCGTGCGTTTCTAGGGTTTGTTCTAGGGTTATTCTTCGACCTAGCTTCCGATTTCTAGTTTGATTGTGCGTGTCTCGTCTCGATCATGGTGAATACACGTATCCCCATCGAACCCTCGCGTCCGTCTCCTATGACCGTAGAGTCTCCGTCTACAGACCCCCCTCAACCCAAACGTCGAGCCAAATCGACCCATCCATCGTCTTCTTCGCCTCCTCTTAAGAAGAAGAGGACGGCGACTGCGAAGCCTAGAGCCCGATCTACTCAATCCAAGCCTACTTAATTTCGTTCTCCCACTCCTCCTGATGACTCCGACACTGAGTATAATCCCGAGTCCGAGCCTATCGATAGGGCTCCTACTCGTCCTCCTCGACCTAGCACTCGTCCATCTAAGGGGAAGGCTCTCATGCCTTTGGGCGGTGTCGATATATCGTCGTGTCGCGATGACCCGTTGTGTCTCGCGACTTACAACCGTATTGAGCACTGTCCATTGCTATTGGAGCACTTCGTTCAGTTCTTTGATTTTCCACATCTCGCCGATCTTCTTTCCTATAGCGGCCTCATCGACTATCTTCGCCATGACCCCAAGGCGAACCCTCACCCGTACCCCCGTCTCGTCAAATTATTCTATACGAATCGTGTCCGTGGTCAGTATGACGACACTCACTCCATTGAGACGACTATCTTGGGGACACCTATTGTCCTCACGGCAGAAATCTTAGGGGATTTGATAGGTGTCTCATCCTCTGGCCTGCTCCCTTCCGATATCTCTGTGGATGATATTTCTGATCTTGACCAGTCGATGCTTGCCGAGATGTTCCATGTCATCCCTCCCGCCATGATTGGTGTCCCCTCGAAGTCGTTTAAGCCGAATGCTTGGGTTCTTAATCTTATCTTGAAGTCATGCCTCCTTCCGAAGTACGGCTCATCTAGCTTACCCTCCCAGCCATTTCTTAAGCTGATCTACGATCTTTTCTTGGGGAGCAAGATCAATTGGGCATGGATTATTCTTGACAAGATGGATTCCTTTGAGTGCATAAGGAAATCCACCAAGTCTGCTCACATTCCATATCCTTGCCTATTGACTCTCGTTTTCCGTCACTTCGACGTCCCTCTCCCTCCAGATGACCAGCGTCCTCTTGGTCCTCCCCTGAATGCGACGGCCGTCAAGAAGTCTCTTGCAGCGCTTCGTCACGTTCAGAGGACGACCCCTTCAGCTTCTGCTTCAGCTGCTCCTGCTCCTTCTCCTACTCTGTCACTCGCTGAGTGTGCCGTTTCTATGAGACGTGTTGAGTCTCGTGTTTCTCGTTCTGAGGAGATGATCGCTCGCATCTGCTCTCACTTGGGCATTGAGATTCCTCAGTCAGTTTCTGACGACGAGGAGATGGTGAGGCTGAGCTCCAAGAGCTAGTTGGATCTGCTGCTCGTACCCCTGAGGGTACGTCTGCTCGTGCTGCTGCTACTTTCGCTGGTGATCCCGAGAGCACACCTGCTGCCACCATTCCTTCGGTGGATACTCGTCTGTTGGTGCTCCCGAGACCACTCCCGTTGCCACTCTCCCATCTGTTGACACTCCTGCCGTCCCTGAGACTACCACCCCTTCTGTAGAGCTTGCTGCTGCTGCTGATCCTCCCTCTGCCTCCTGAGCTTGCATTGGAGGACTCTCCCTAGTACACTTTGGATGATATATTTAGTCGTGAGAGAATGGGTTAGGATAGTTGGTGGTTATGGATTTTTTTGATGTCTTCTTGGATGGATTTTTGTATGTTTTGTGATACTTTGATATCTGTTGTGATATATTGTTGTATGATGTGCTTCGATCTGAGGATCGTTTATATTTTTGTTGGCAGATGTATAATTTTGTTGTACCATGTTCTTATATATATATATACATCGTGTTGCTATTCATTTCTGTGTGCATATTATTTTTTTGGCCTCTGATGTTGACTTCGTCGCTCGACGACTTTCTTGATTTAATAGAAATTATTTCTATGAAAACATAGAATTGTTTTCCATGCACTTAATTCATCAAGAATGTTGATATTGGAGAGTATGTTCCATAACTCAATATGTGCAATTGATTTGAGTTTTGATGATTTCGTTTTTCGATTTTCGACTATGGATTCGTTGGCACACTTTGATTTTCTTCGTGATTTTACTTTGGTGTCATTTGAACCGTGGTCGCATTCTACGACTCCCGTGCTTTTATTTTACGCCATTGTTGTTGTCGTTGTTCTCCTCTCGCTCTTTTTGCGTATGCCAAAGGGGGAGAGAATTAATAATGACGATGTGCTACATGATAATTCAAAGCAATTAACCGTGAATCTAATTTGATATGTTAGATTCAGGGGGAGTTAAGATATAAAAATGGATTTCAAATCCGATATTTCAATAATTGAATTCTCATTTTATACTTTCCTCGTCTGCTTGATGTGTATGATTATTATTTAATTTGGAATTAACGTATCATCAATGCAGGGGGAGTAAGTAAATTTCATTTGAATCATTATTATTGATTATTATTTATGTTGGTTTGTCAACACCAAAAAGGGGGAGAATGTTGAGTATTGAATCTCCGGATTTGGTTTTAGATGATGAACAAACATAAATATCGTGAACTAACTCTTTGTGAGCGCAGTTATGGAGAAAGTCGCCAAAACTCTACGTATATCAAAAGCGACGTCTCAAGACTTCTCAAAGCGCGTGATCGTGTGCCTAAAGCTTCGTTGAAGCTCTAAGAGCATTATTGAAGTCGAGAGATTCGGAATGAAGCCTTTGAAGACGGTTCGTCAAGTTTTATTTATAGTCTTCTAGCTTCTTTTTCGTAGAATGTTAAGCCTTGAGTAGGTCTTACGTTTTAATCTTAATAACGTTCATATCTTAGAGCTAGGATCATATTAGAAGCCCATAGAATCTTTCCCGAAGCTTAACGCTTCATATCGCGGCTTCTTGTGCATGTTAGTTGGTTCAAGAAGAAGAACCAACCGACTAGATGGCAATCTAGTCGGTCGGCAATGCTTCTTGAACCGACTAGAATGCCTTGTTCATTTTCAGCTCATTCACTGTTTACAATTAGTCGGTCCAAGAAGGTTCACCGACTGACTAGTTGTCAAACTAGTCGGTTTGGAATCCTTCTTAGACCGACTAGTTGAGCTTTCATTTTCCAGCCTGAGCTACTGTTTACAGTTAGTCGGTCAAAGAACAACGACCGACCGACTAGTTGAGAAACTAGTCGGTTGGAATTTGTTCTTAAACCGACTAGCTGTCCTTGAATGCAACCTATACTTTTTCGACTCTTAGTCGGTCAAAGAACACTCACCGACCGACTAGTTGTGAAACTAGTCGGTTGGCAAGTATTCTTAGACCGACTAGTTCTTTATGTCTGAACTTTCTCTTTTGACTGTTCTCCAGTTAGTCGGTTCATGTTGAATCACCGACCGACTAGTTGAGAAACTAGTCGATCAGTGATCCTTCTTTGACCGACTAGTCTCCTTCAGAATAGAGCTGTTGGAGCATTAATTGCACGAATTTTCTCTCTCTCTCTTCTCTATCCTATATAATCTTGAGATGCTTCTTCATAGCATTCAAGGTGGATATTAATTGAAGTTTAGAGAATCAAAGAGAAGCATTAATTCTCATTTTCAAGCTCATTCATTTCTCAAGAATCTCTCTCTCACTCTTGTTTCCAAAGAGAGATTCACATTGATTGTGAGCCATTCAAGCCAAAAGCTTGATCCTAGGTCACCAACATCTTCCTATCCTCCCATTGCTGGTTAACATCTTGGAGATAGGGTTTGGTGCCTTCTTCTTCCCCAAAATCCTTCTTGCCCTAAATCGTAAGTTTTACTCAAGGCATATGATTTTGTTGGTAAGCATTTCTTATTTCAATTACATTGATATTGCTAGTTTTACTCTCGGTTGTGAGAGTTGTGTGTGATCCCGGTTTGTGGGAGTCACATTTTCATTTGTGTATGATTTGATCTTGTAGAGGTTTTCTACAAGTATTTCATAGTGCAAATTTGAGTTAGAGGTTTCTAACTCAAGTATCCGGAGGGGATCCGGGTGTCTGGGACGTAGGATCACCGGGAACAAGTCGGGGAGACTTGGGTGGATCCGAACCCGTTATATTGATTGTTTGCGATTGTCTTTTATTGTTGTCAATTTTTATTTCCACATTGTTGGTTGAGTTTGCAAGATAATTAGGAATTATCTTCTTAATTATTTTAAAGTACTATTCACCCCCTCTCTAGTACTTGTGCAGTAGCTATCAGGGCATTACAAAGAGAACCTTAACACTAAGGCTCTCTAATGATCTAGAATATAGTAGAGACCTCAGGGAAAAGTCCTAAAAGAATCAAGATCATGTTCTGTTGGGCCCGAAATTGATGAACCCAAGCGAACGAATAGAGAAATTCTAGAAGTCTATCATGGTCAGAGCTAGGCAGGAACCACTAAGGTAACTCCTAAGACGACTATATCAATCTCTAGCATGGAGTCTAGCTAACACTCAGGGACCTCTAACTAGCACGCACAGACGTCTAACTAAGTATTACTATTGTCCTGATCTAATGGATTCCCTACTAAGCTGAGACAGATGCTCAAGCAACACGTCTTCTAGCCACCTAGTGACATAGAAAAAAATGATAAAAATTAGACTCGAGTCTTATGGCCTGGATGTTCTAATTTATTTAATGGACGTTTTATTATTATTATCGTTGTTCCAATAATTCGCAGTTGCAAGAGTGACCTGCATAGGCCACCAATAAAACCTGTCACGACCCGCTTCCCTAAAATGGAAGCGAGGCATGAGAAATCCGCTCAGACATGGAGCTATGAGGCTCCAGTCTGTAAAGCGTATGGAATAACCAAGTATAGGTCCTTGCAAATGCAAAACAGAACAAAAATAATAATAAAGAAAAGAGACAAATAATATTATTCCAATCTCAGAATGTCCACAAATAACTTCCAACATCACAGAAAAGCCACCAGGCTAAAAAGAGTCTAAAAATAGGCCAAAGCATGGCCAACAGAAACCAACGTACAGAAAGGAAAGGTGCTACGCATCGACAAACTAACGACAACTAAGCAGAAAGCAACACCGAAGACGTCTCTATGACTGGTCACCAGTGTCCTCGTACTCCACGTCAACGGTGGATCCAGGCTCAATATCAACTAACAGCTCGTCCTCAGCAACGGGCTCTGGCTCAGCAACTAACATGCAACATCCAAAAGAGACGAGGGCGCATGTCAGCAAGTCTACAAGAGACTTGTGCAAGGAAAAACTAAAAAGAAGAAAGAAACCTAGCAGTTCTAAAATGTGCGATGACATGGCAGATTAATGCATGGATGGAACAAGTAAGATAATGCGACGAGTATGACATGGCAACAAGTATAACATGACAATAAGTATGACATGGCAAGGGTAGCAAAGCTACTAAAACATTCACATAGATTTTACAAGTCAAGTAACACGTCGTGCACAGAGTTTACGCCTTTTGGCAGGAGTGGCTGTACGGACCAACTCCTAAGCTCAAGTGATCGCTTAACCCTACCCCTCCACGTGTATCGGCATTGGCTTTTGACCAACACATGTAGCCCACTTCTGGATCACGAGCCAGGAAGTGTATTTGGCATAGGGTTGTGCCTGCAATGCAGGTGCCTAGCCTCAACAAGCAAGTACAAGTAGCGTGTGTTACGAATGCAACATTCAAGCATGGATTGACATCAGGATGTATGGCATGGCATGTGTACAATTAATGTGCATACAGATAAGGAAACTAAACGTGACAGACATGGCAGGGCAAAAGTAATGAGCATACAGATATGGAAATTAAACGTGACAGGCAGTAATGCATGAATGACATGGCAGGGTGACAGATCTAGCTTCGTTGTTAAGCTAGATCTTAAAGTTACGTCTAGGCGAGTATCATTTCGTCACATAGTCTCTTTTAAGCTAAAAACGGGGAATGGCCTAAAACATGGCCTAAAGTACAAATTGGCAAGTTTCACTTGCCTGTTTCCGGTGTTTTTGGTGTTGACGGGTCCGTACGAAAGGCGCGTACGTTTTCTGCGTTATCGGATTTCGATATCAGATTCAGACGGAAATAGCTTATTTAAACGACTAACATACATATTCCAAACATTAAGAAAGAGATACTGCTCTATTATTGGGTTAGTTCTCAAGTATGTATACATGCGGTCTTCATATATTAACACCTTAAATATATATATCAACTAGAGAACATATGGATTCTGTTATATTTATAAAATCTGTGCTTCATAGTTTACTTCTAAAACCTCCAACCACATGCAGTATGTTATAAACCTAACCTAACATCCATACTAACAGTAACAACTACTAACATTAGAAATAAGGGCATGTGTAGGGTTTTATCAACATCCATCCTTAATGATATTCCTAATCATGTAGTGATAAAAGTAATTATAAATCTAACCCTAACTTTAAACTAACAGCACTAAAACTAATGGGCATGAAGAAACAAAACACAGTTTACGTTTTATTATTATTTTTTGAAACCATTACACTAACATGGTTTTCAATAGGATGCTTAAATGAGGCTGTGAGAAATAGGACTTAGGCTAAAAATACATATATCTGTGCATGCCCAAACTTACAGCAACCAACATATAATAACATCCCATCATCAAAACGTGCAGTAGATTAAAACTAACATATAGCCCTTATATATATCAACTAACCTTAATAACGATCTAACATGTAACAACATCATTCCTTTCATAAAAAACCAATCAGTATATTAACCCTAACATTATAACCCTAACAGTTAAATATTTAACCTATCAGTTAAATCAAGCTAACCTCTAATGCTTCTTCTTCATTGGTTGCAGGTAAAGGCGAAAGAGGACGTCGTGGGGAGGCGAACTGCGACGGTCGGAGGTCCACGGTGTTGCAGTGGCAGCGGCAGCGGCGGTTACAGCCACTGCTACTGCTGTGTACGGCTGTTGGCAGATGGAACAGCAGCTGCGGGGCTGTCAACGACGGAGTAGTGGTCGGAGGGGGCGACGGCGAGCGGACAGGGGTCCACGGCGGCGCTGCGGGTGGCACAACGGCGGTTACGGCCGCCATTGCTGTTGATGTGCTTGCTGCGACACCTGGAGGGGTTTCACAGAAGAAACGACGGCGGTTGGGGGCCCCACGGTGACGCAGAGGGAGGAGGAAGGTCGGGGAAGCGGGAGGGTTGGCCGGCGATGGGTTAGGGTCGGTGAACGAGGGTCGGAGAGGGAGAAGTCGAGATGTGCGGCGCTAGGGGTGAGCTTGTGTTCGAAAACAAATGTGGCGGCTGCTGTAAGTTTTGGATGGGAAGAATATAACCTGGGGCTAATTTTTATAGGGGGTGCTCACGTGTGATTGGGGGGTCTAGGCTAGGTCTAGGTTAGGGTTGAATTGAATAAGAAAAGTGTTATTATCAATATCAAAGCAAGATGTTACACCCTCTCTCTCCTCACATGGGTGTGTGCGGCCAAGAGTGGGCAAAGGGCTAAGTCAACATGATTTTTGGATGTAAATTATTATAAATTATTAGGGGAAACAGATGCCAAGAGGAACTTAGGGTTAATACAATAATTAAACTAGGGAAAAAAGTGAAAGTAGGTCAAACGGAGCCCAAAAATTATGAAATAAATACTGGGGCGACCGTGAAGACGAGAGAAACAAAACTAAGAAGACGGATCATAAGTTGGACGACGAGAAACGAAAATAAAAAGTAGAAAGGCCTCACGACAAAAGTGAAAATCGTGACGTCTCATCAAAAAAAGTCAAATCGTGGGAGAACGACCCCGTGAAATGTCGTTCCAAAATAATTTAACAATGTAATACTCTCCAAGAGGGTCACAACGACATATCACACCATAGTGTTTGAATGAAAGATAAGGCTAAGAAAAATACGCTAAATTCAAGGAAAATACGCGTACAAAAGATACGGTGTCCAAAGGCGACAGTAATCTCAAGTTGGGCACACGTCGGTGGTTGGCTTGCTAAGGATGCAACCAAGGTGCTATGGCCATATCAACTCAACGACACGACTTACTTACAAGAAATAAACCAATCAGGTACCCGAAATTGCTATACGCACAGCCGTATAACGTATAGCGGGTACCGGCCGTTACATCCTAACCACCTTAGAACAAAGTCCGTCCTCGAACTTTCTAAATATATCTCGCCACTCCAGTAGCTACCCCAATCATATCACATCGTAATTCAAACTAGGTATTGTCATTACAAGTGCTTATATATGCACTAAGTAGTCAAACATTAACACTACGAATAGGTATATATTCACGCACATTATACACTTATACCTATCATAGTCAGTCAAATTTATACACGTACTTCAATCATTCATATAGTCACGTACATCCATTATTTAACTATTAAACACTACCACATAACCAAGTTACAAAAAAAATAGTGTCATACCAGCAAATACAAATGGAGTACTTCACGTATAGATAACTAACTACGCACCAAGCAAACATGAATATTCTATTCCTTAATATCTCTTAGTATACAATCAACACCCAACAATCAACACGTGTAATCACACCATACCATTATTAAAACAAGTTACTATATCTAATATACATTCACCATCACTATAATTTTCACAAAGATATAGTCATTAAAATGCACGCAATTATTTCACCATATAATCACCTCGAATATCGTCTTATAACTATATAATGGTAGTCACTCATAACCATGTGTGTAACAACCATAAACAAGCAAACCTATCACTATATATACATTATCCATCATCATGTTCATAACAATACACACCAATCACTGACACATATAATAATATATATAGAGTATACTCACTCAAGCTTGAGTGAGACTTAAAATCCATACCAGAATACTTTATATACATAGCATGATATCTATACCTATACCAACACCACTCCAATAAGAATATCTACCATCGTAACCTCACACGTACCGTAATATTAATCCCACCTAATATTTAGTCAAGTAAAGCTCACGCAATGCAATCACTTTACACCTGTAACGACTGGTTTTCATGTATCTGGATTTATTATATTATATTATATGTTTTAGTGGATTTTCTCCTCATGTGTGGTTTTCGTCTCCGTAGCTTTCATTTTCGATCGTTTCGTCGTGATTTTATAGCTTCTTCCTTAGAATCGTCGATTTTGGAGTAAGTTATTCATGACGGGCTTCATATAGGTCATATCTTATTGTTAGATCAAGCCTAGGAGTCTTAGGAATCGATCCCGGAGCTTCGTGCTCCATTTCGGAACTTTCTGTGCACGTTAGCCGGTGCAAGAAGGGGAACCGACCGACTAGATGACGATTTAGTCGGTCGACAAACCTTCATGGACCGACTAGTGGGCTTTGTAAATTTCTCAGGAGTTACTGTTTATCGTTAGTCGGTCTAAGAACGTTCGTCGACCGACTAGGTTGCAAACTAGTCGGTCAGCAAATGTTCTTTAACCGACTATCTCTATGATCATTTTTGATACCAAGTACTATTCATTCTTAGTCGGTCTAAGAACGTTCATCGACCGACTAGATTCGAAACTAGTCGGTCAGTAGTTGTTCTTTGACCGACTAAATCTAAATCCTATTTTTGTACAGGAGTTACTGTTTGGACGTAGTCGGTCTGCGTTGGTCAACCGACCGACTAGTTCACAAACTAGTCGGTCAGTGGTTACTCTTTGACCGACTAATCAGTGTCGAAACCCTAATTTCTGGGCAGCCGCCAGGTCATTTTCTATAAATACCCCACTTCGTTTCTTATCTTTCTTTCTCTTCTTCTGGCCTCTTTCCTTCCCCCTTGACCTCTGATCAACCCCCAACCTTCCTCTAGCCTTCCTCCTACATCTAGAGCTTCTCCCCCTCTCCATTTTGGCCTACCACCATGCCCTAGGTCATCTCCAACCCCCAAAAATCCCCAAAACCCCATTTCTCCAGATTTTTCCCATCCATTCTAGATCTGAACCCTAGGTTCCGCGGATCGTTTCTTCCGTTGCCGTGCTTGCTCGGCTTCATTCTTCCGCTTCCGAATACGGTAATAACTCGATCTCTTAATATCCTCATAACCCAATGTGATTTTGTGAAACCCTAATAAAACTAGGTTAGATGTTGTTTTAATGTTGTTTTGCCATGGCAGTGATCTCATCTCCGTAGTTAGCATTTGCGTGACGGCCTCGTTGATCGTCATTCTCGGTGCTAGGCAAGTGAAACTTGCATCTCTTGATTTGGGCCATGTTTTAGGCCGTTTCCCTTGCTTTAGCGTAAAAGAGACTAGACGGTGAAATGATAGCCGTCTAGACGCCATTGACCTAGCTTGACAACGAAGCTTGGTCCGTCACCTTCATCATACTTGTATGTCACATTTAATTTCACTTAACGGTACGCGTATTAACTGTTCATGTCATCCATGCATCTTTAACTGCCATGTTTAATTTAAATTAACGGTACACGAATATCTGTTCATGCCATTGCATTTTGCCTGTCATGTTTAATTTAATTAACGGTACGCAAATAACTGCTCATGTCATTGCATGCTTGAACACTCATCGTGATTGCGTAGCATCGCTACATACTAGTGCTACTTGTTCCGGCTAGGCACCCGTTTTGCGGGCACTACCCTAGGCCAATTACAAATCTGGCTCGTGGTCCAGAAAACGAGCTCAATACAACCTGCGGGCAATAGGGCACTCGCCTGTGTGTGAGTGATCCCTTGTACTTGAATACAGCCTGCGGGCAATAGGGCACTCACCTGTGTGTGGGTGATCCCTTGTACTTGTTACTTGACAATACATGTCACACCTACCACTTGTTACTTGATAATTGTACTTTACTTGTTATGTCCATACAATACTTGCCATGCCATGCACCATACTTTAACTGATAGGTTGTTAGTTTACCTTTCTTTCAGTTTCCTTGCACAAGTCTTTCGACTTGCTGACATGTGCCCCTTTTCTCTTTTGGGTGACACATGTTAGATCCCGAGCCTGAGTTTGTCGCTGAGGACATGGTGTTTGCTGACGCTGAGTCGAGCCCGCGTTGATCGAGGACTTCGTGGACATTGGAGATCAGTCTTAGTGTCCTCGTTGGGCTTTCCCTTTTGCTTTAGACTGCTTTTAGTTATCGGTACGTATCACCCATACTTTGTTGGTGTTTGTTGTGTTGGCCGTGTGTTAGGCCTTTAGACTCTTTCTTTTAGCCTGGTGGCTTTTCTGGATGTTGAACTTAATTTTCATGTTGGACAAATTCTGAGATTTGAGATTTTATTTCTGTCTCTCCTTATGTTATTATTGTTGTTTCGTTTGTGGTTACAGGGACCTGCTTATGTTTTATTGACGCTTATCGGGTTTGGGGCTTCACAGCTCCACTCTCGTGCGGACCTTTTCACGTCTCGCCTCCATTTTAGGGAAGCGGGGCGTGACAGGTTTTGTTGGTAGCCCATGCAGGTCCTCTTCTGTAACTACGATTATCGGAATAACGATAATAATAATAGAATGTCCAATAAACCAAGTTTGACATCCGAGTCATAAGCTATGAGTCTAATCTGCTTCGTTTTCTGTGTCACTAGATGGCAGGAAGGTGATTCACCTGTGGTGGAGGTAGTGGTGCGCCCCCTCATGACGAGGAGCCTGAGCGGGAACCCACCAATGTAGAGATGATGCGGATGATGCTCCAGATGATGCAAGTGCAGCAGGGTGTGCTCCTGCAAGTCCAGAATGCTCCACTTGCTCGAGCTGGTCGGGCAATCCAGGATGCCACTCACTCCGAGCTGGGAGCGAAGCAATTCCGGGAGCTGGGTCCCGCATATTTTGATGGGTCTGAGGGTCCTCTGGCTGCCGATGAGTGGATTCGGAACATTGAGGATAACCTGGCGATGGCGAAGATTAACCCGGCTGGATGGGTTGATTTGGCTAAGAGGCAGCTGAAGGATAATGCCAGAAACTGGTGGGATGCTGAAGAGAAGATGCTGGTGGAGCCGATAGTTTGGGCTACCTTTAAGTCCAGATTTGATGGAGAGTTCTTCCCGAAGGCTGCTAGGCAGGTGATGCTGCAGCGCTTCATAGATCTGAAGCATGGGAGCTTGTCGGTGGATCAGTACCACCAAGAGTTCACGAGGCTCAGTCGGTTTGCACCAAAGATGGTGCAAGATGCCGATGAGAAAGCCCAGCGGTTCCTCCAGGGACTTGCCTTGGAGCTTCAGAGTTTTGTGACCTCTTCTGACCTGGAGACATATCAGAAGGTTCTGATTGCTGCGAGGCGACAGGAGTTGAATTTGAACCAGAGGAAGGGACATGTTTCAGGAGCTGGGAAGAGGCCTGTGGAGCATGCCAGGGCGGTGGTTAGGCCTGGTTTCAAGCCTAATCATCAGGTGCAGTTCAAGAGGCCAGGAGGGCCTATTCTGAAGACTTGCCATTTCTGCGGCAAGACCGGGCACCTCAGGGATCAGTGTAGGAGGTTCCTGGGGCAGTGTATTATCTGCGGAGATCCTGCCCATACCATCAAGGAGTGTCCCAAGTCGAAGCAGCCTTGGCGGGCTCCTATTGCAGCACAGCCGTTGCAGCAGCGAGCTCCTGTGCCCGTTGGACATGGAGCGCCTCTTGTTCCACAGAGACAGGCCTTTCAGCGGGCTGTTCCACCGAGAGGGCAGGCTTTTCTGATGACCGAGGAGGAGAGCATGGCCATGGATGAGGTTATCACAGGTAACTTCCCTCCTAGCTGTTTCTTCCTTAGTTATGTTTGATTGTTAGATTATGTTTGGTTGCTTGCTCATGTTTGTTGCTAGACTAGGGCTTGATTGTTAGACTGTTTGTAGGTGTGATTTTGGTGTGCACATTTCCTGCACGAGTTCTCTTTGACTCAGGTGCATCGATGTGCATTATTTCTCGGAGCTTCGTGGAGAAGCATTCCTTGTCGACGTCCCCTCTTTCCAAGAGTTGGAATATCGTTACAGGGAATGGCGTGGTCTCGGTGCATCTTGGTTGCAATTTGTGCTCGTTGGTGGTCTGTGGACATGAGCTTTACGCTGATTTCATTGTCCACGACATCATCAACTACGATGCAGTTCTTGGGATGGACTGGCTTGTGAGCTTCTATGCTACGATCGACTGTCAGAGGAAGAAGGCCGTGTTCGAGATTCCCGGACACCCAGTGTTTGAGTTCAGCCGTGGTAGCAGTTTGCTTGGTCCTGTCAGGTTTCGGGCCAGGCCGGTGGAGGTTGTGGCTATGCAGATGGAGTTGGAGAGGCCAGCTGTGGTGCGAGATTTTGATGACGTCTTCCCTGAGGAGATGTCTGGATTGCCACCTGATCGGGCTTTGGAATTTTCTATTGTTCTTATTCCGGGAGCGCAGCCCATTTCGAAGGCACCATATCGTATGGCGCCAGCAGAGTTGGAAGAGTTGCGTAGGCAGTTGGATGAGCTTATGCAGAAGGGTTATATCAATCCTAGTGTGTCCCCGTGGGGAGCACCGGTGCTACTGGTGAAGAAGAAGGATGGTTCGCGTCGTATGTGCGTGGACTATCGGGAGTTGAATGCGGTGACCATCAAGAATAAATACCCGTTGCCTCGCATCGATGATATTTTTGATCAGCTTGGAGGTTCGAGGGTGTTTTCAAAGTCAGATCTGAGGAGTGGTTATCATCAGTTGAAGGTGAAGAAGGATGATGTTCCGAAGACATCGTTCAGGACGAAGTATGGACACTACGAGTTTGTGGTTATGCCTTTCGGTGTAACCAATGCACCCGCAGTTTTCATGAATCTGATGAACCTTATTTTCTATGACTTTTTAGATAAGTTTGTCGTTATCTTTATTGACGACATTCTGATCTATTCGAAGTCGGAGGAAGAGCATGCCTCGCACTTGAGGACAGTGTTGGAGATTTTGAGGAAGCATCGGTTGTATGCTAAGTTTTCGAAGTGCGAGTTTTGGCTGGACAGAGTTGCTTTTCTCGGGCATGTGGTGACTGGAAAGGGTATTTCAGTGGATCCCGAGAAGATCAGGGCCATCAGAGAGTGGCCTGTTTCGCAGTCAGCATCTGAGATTCAGAGTTTCCTTGGGCTTGCTGGTTACTATCGGCGCTTCATTAAGGACTTTTCATGTATTACCGAGCCGATGACCAGATTGACGTGGAAGGATGTACCTTTTGTTTGGTCGGGTGATTGTGAGAATGCTTTTGGTGTTCTGAGGGAGAGATTGACGACTGCCCCTATTCTTGTTGTGCCTGATCGCAGCGGTAGATTTGAGATCTTTTGTGATGCTTCTGGCAAGGGTCTCGGTTGTGTGTTGCATCAACACGGGCACGTTGTGGCGTATGCATCTCGTCAGCTCAAGGTTCATGAGAAGAATTACCCGACACATGATTTGGAGTTGGCTGTTGTCGTGTTTGCTCTTAAGATTTGGAGGCACTTCTTGCTGAGTGAGAAAGTGAAGATTTTCACCGATCACAAAAGCTTGAAGTATATTTTTACTCAGAAGGAGCTCAACATGCGACAGCGTCGATGGTTGGAGCTCATGGCGGATTATGAGATTGATTTGCAGTATCACCCTGGCAAGGTGAATGTGGTTCCTGATGCGCTGAGTAGGCTTCCAGCGGTGATGATTTTGACCTCGCAGTGGAGATTGCAGCAGGATTTTTGCGAGTCTGGTGTGGAGATTGTTCTTCCTGGGGAGGCTTCTTCGTTGATGTGTATGCAGATACAGTCGACGATTGTGGATCGGATCAAGGCTGACCAGGCTGAGGATCCGAAGCTGGTTAAGATTCGGGAGCAGGTGGAAGCCGATCTGCAGAATGACTTTTTGAATCATGAGGATGGCTCGCTGAGGTTTGGAACCAGGTTGTGTGTGCCAGCTGGGGATATCAGAGAGGAGTTGATGGTGGAGGCACATAGTTCGTCGTATTCTGTGCATCCTGGTGGGACCAAGATGTACAAGGATCTTCGTCTGAACTATTGGTGGCATGGAATGAAGAGGAGTATGGCTCGGAGTGTAGCCAAGTGTTTGGTTTACCAGCAAGTGAAGGCGGAGCATCAGCGTATGGCAGGTTTACTGCAACCGATTCCGATTCCAGAGTGAAAGTGGCAACACATCACTATGGATTTCGTGACTGGACTACCTCGGAGTCCGAAGCAGAATGACGCGATTTGGGTGATCGTAGATCGATTGACCAAATCCACGCACTTTATTCCATTCTGAGTGGGATAGTCCACTGAGACGCTAGCGAGGAGATATATGGAGGTAAATTCTTTTACTCTCCGTTTTTATTTCCTTTTTCTAGTTTGGATAGTGATGTAACGTGAATCGTGCAGGAGGTCGTACGACTTCACGGAGTCCCTGTGAGTATCGTGTCGGACAGGGACACGAGGTTCACATCTCAGTTCTGGCAGAGTTTGCAGAAAAGTTTGGGTACGCGTCTGAGTTTCAGCACGGCGTACCACCCGCAGACGGATGGCCAATCCGAGAGGACGATTCAGATCTTGGAGGACATGCTGAGGGCATGCATGTTGGATTTCAAGGGTTCGTGGGAGGACCATCTACATCTGGTAGAGTTTTCTTACAACAACAGCTTCCAGGCGAGTATTGGCATGGCGCCTTTCGCCGCTCTTTATGGGAGGAAATGTCGATCGCCATTGAGTTAGGATGACGTTGGTGATCGGGAGCTGTTGGGACCTAAGATGATTGTGGAGGCCGTGGATGTTGTCAGGAATATTCGGGAGAAGTTAAGGATTTCTCAGGACCGTTTTAAGCATTGGGCGGATGCTAAACGCCGTCCTTTGGAGTTTCAACCGGGCGATCATGTGTTTCTGAGGATTTCCCTGAATCGTGGTGTGATTCGCTTTGGGAAGCGAGGGAAGTTGAGCCTGCGATACATTGGACCGTTTGACATTCTGGAGAGAGTTGGCGAGGTAGCTTATCGCTTAGCCTTGCCGCCATCTTTGGAAGGAGTTCACAATGTTTTCCATGAGTCGCAGCTTCATCGATACATTAGCGATCCATCTCATACTGTGGATTTCTCGGAGATTACCGTTCGCCCTGATATGACGTATGACCAGCAGCCAGTGCAGATTCTGGACAGGCGTCAGAAGTCACTTCGGAACAAGGTTGTCAATCTTGTGAGGGTGATGTGGCGACACGGCTCGCCTGGGGAGTCTACTTGGGAGAATGAGGATGAGATGCGAGAGCGCTACCCACTTTTGTTTCCGGACACGTGAGTGTTGGGAAATTCCGAGGACGGAATTTTTTCTTAAGTTGGTGAGGATGTAACGACTGGTTTTCATGTATCTGGATTTATTATATTATATTATATGTTTTGGTGGATTTTCTCCTCATGTGTGGTTTTCGTCTCCGTAGCTTTCATTTTCGATCGTTTCGTCGTGATTTTCTAGCTTCTTCCTTAGAATCGTCGATTTTGGAGTAAGTCATTCGTGATGGGCTTCATATCGATCATATCTTATTGTTAGATCAAGCCTAGGTCATTCGTGACGGGCTTCATATCGGTCATATCTTATTGTTAGATCAAGCCTATGAGTCTTAGGAATCGATCCTGGAGCTTCGCGCTCCATTTCGGAACTTTCTGTGCACGTTAGCCGGTGCAAGAAGGGGAACCGACCGACTAGATGACGATTTAGTCGGTCGGCAAACCTTTATGGACCGACTAGTGGGCTTTGTAAATTTCTCAGGAGTTACTGTTTATCGTTAGTCAGTCTAAGAACGTTCGTCGACCGACTAGGTTGCAAACTAGTCGGTCAGCAAATGTTCTTTAACCGACTATCTCTATGATCATTTTTGATACCAAGTACTATTCATTCTTAGTCGGTCTAAGAACGTTCATCGACCGACTAGATTCGAAACTAGTCAGTCAGTAGTTGTTCTTTGACCGACTAAATCTAAATCCTATTTTTGTACAGGAGTTACTGTTTGGATGTAGTCGGTCTGCGTTGGTCAACCGACCGACTAGTTCACAAACTAGTCGGTCAGTTGTTGCTCTTTGACCGACTAATCAGTGTCGAAACCCTAATTTCTGGGTAGCCGCCAGGTCATTTTCTATAAATACCCCCACTTCGTTTCTTTTCTTTCTTTCTCTTCTCCTGGCCTCTTTCCTTCCCCCTTGACATCTGATCAACCCCAACCTTCCTCTAGCCTTCTTCCTTCATCTAGAGCTTCTCCCCCTCTCCATTTTGGCCTACCACCATGCCCTAGGTCATCTCCAACCCCCAAAAATCCCCAAAACCCCATTTCTCCAGATTTTCCCCATCCATTCCAGATCTGAACCCTAGGTTCCCCGGATCGTTTCTTCCGTTGCCGTGCTTGCTCGGCTTCATTCTTCCGCTTCCGAATACGGTAATAACTCGATCTCTTAATATCCTCATAACCCAATGCGTTTTTATGAAACCCTAATAAAACTAGGTTAGATGTTGTTTTAATGTTGTTTTTCCATGGCAGCGATCTCATCTCCGTAGTTAGCATTTGCGTGACGGCCTCGTTGATCGTCATTCTCGGTGCTAGGCAAGTGAAACTTGCATCTCTTGATTTGGGCCATGTTTTAGGCCGTTTCCCTTGCTTTAGCATAAAAGAGACTAGACGGTGAAAGGATAGCCGTCTAGACGCCATTGACCTAGCTTGACAACGAAGCTTGGTCTGTCACCGTCATCATGATTGTATGTCACGTTTAATTTCACTTAACGGTACGCGTATTAACTGTTCATGTCATCCATGCATCTTTAACTGCCATGTTTAATTTAAATTAATG
The DNA here is from genome assembly GCA_030789695.1 of Scilla litardierei. NCBI lineage: Eukaryota > Viridiplantae > Streptophyta > Magnoliopsida > Asparagales > Asparagaceae > Scilla > Scilla litardierei. Next base: position 313,421,312 of record CM061142.1, on the reverse strand, counting down.
GTACGCGAATATCTGTTCATGCCATTGCATTTTGCATGTCATGTTTAATTTAATTAACTGTACGCGAATAACTGCTCATGTCATTGCATGCTTGAACACTCATCGTGATTGCGTAGCATCGCTACATACTAGTGCTACTTGTTCCGGTTAGGCACCCGTTTTGCGGGCACAACCCTAGGCCAATTACAAATCTGGCTCGTGGTCCAGAAAACGAGCTCAATACAACCTGTGGGCAATAGGGCACTCGCCTGTGTGTGAGTGATCCCTTGTACTTGAATACAGCCTGCGGGCAATAGGGCACTCACCTGTGTGTGGGTGATCCCTTGTACTTGTTACTTGACAATACATGTCACACCTACCACTTGTTACTTGATAATTGTACTTTACTTGTTATGTCCATACAATACTTGCCATGCCATGCACCATACTTTAACTGATAGGTTGTTAGTTTACCTTTCTTTCAGTTTCCTTGCACAAGTCTTTCGACTTGCTGACATGTGCCCCTTTTCTCTTTTGGGTGACACATGTTAGATCCCGAGCCTGAGTTTGTCGCTGAGGACGTGTGTTTGCTGACGCTGAGTCAGAGCCCGCGTTGATCGAGGACTTCGTGGACATTGGAGATCAGTCTTAGTGTCCTCGTGGGACTTTCCCTTTTGCTTTAGACTGCTTTTAGTTATCGGTGCGTAGCACCCATACTTTGTTGGTGTTTATTGTGTTGGCAGTGTGTTAGGCCTTTAGACTCTTTCTTTTAGCCTGGTGGCTTTTCTGGATGTTGAACTTAATTTTCATGTTGGACAAATCCTGAGATTTGAGATTTTATTTCTGTCTCTCCTTGTGTTATTATTGTTGTTCCGTTTGTGGTTACAGGGACCTGCTTTTGTTTTATTGACGCTTATCGGGTTTGGGGCTTCACAGCTCCACTCTCGTGCGGACCTTTTCACGTCTCGCCTTCATTTTAGGGAAGCGGGGCGTGACAACACCCTATAATAATATTACAAATATCAGCACATGTATAATTATAATACACCTTCTAATACATACATTCATCGTGTACTCACATACCTGTAATATATCCACGCTATAGCAATATCAAATATAATCAACACTCTACTACATATACGTATCCATGTATAGCCACGACATACAATAACCGTGCATACCTCATGGTATACACGTACACGCACAACATCCCATAAAGACAAGCAATACCCAACAAAATTATAATCTTATTACCATACGTATATCGCCCATATTCATGCAGCAAATACATACCTACGCACGAGCACGCGCTCACACGTACTAACATATAAGTCAAATATTAGGCACACACCTTTAACTATAAGTATTCTATTATCATTACACTTAACATACACATGGCTTAATAATATATATGTATCAAGCGTTTACAAGTATTTTCAAACTATATACACTACTAGTCTATACTCCAATACAATTTCTAATATATATACAGACATTCCTAAATTGTTATGGCTACCCAAACGTATATAACTAATATCATCCATACAACTTCATATACATCATGAATAACACTGAGTACGTATATATCACACAACAGGCAAACATTAATATACTACAGAGGAGTACACTCATACGTGAGTGATACGCCAGGGTTCACACACACGGGTCTACATACTCTACTTATACATGCACCACAACGACATTGCAATAAAATCAATGGGCTCGCTACTATGCTAAGGTTGACACAGGCAATGACGAGCACTACAATAGAAAGGAAACCGAAACCAAAAGCGTAACGAACTAGATCGAAAAGAGCGACTTCAGATTAATGTGAGGATAAGGAGATAGCTGGTTGGGTGAGACAAAAATATTGCTCTAAATAATTAAATAGGCGAAAGAGAGTCATGTGTAAAATATGATGTCGCATAAATCTATTCTTATGAAAGTTTATAGGAGAAACGAGCAGACTGTAAAATTTGAAAACACGGAAAAAGTTTTTTTTGCGAAGAAATGATGAGTAGGGTGAGGCATTGATCGTGTTGTAAACGGAAATAGGTTTATACCAAAAAATTTGAAGTATGAGCACGATGAATATAGTTCTTGCATATAAAGATATATTAAAGTTCTATTTAACTTAGAAAACATTCTAAAAGTAAGTACGATAAGTGAAAAAATTAATAATAGACTTAGTAGTGTAGAAATGGAAGGAAGGATATATTGAATTATCAAAAATGGTAATAAGGTTTTAAAACAGAAATACGATAGATATAGGTTAGAAATGATCTCGAGATTGTAATAAAAATTTTACAACCAAGACGACTTCAAAATCTAAGGAAATATTTTAGCTCAACCGAAAAGTAAGAAATGTAAATATATATGAAGGGGGTTTTAAAACAAAAATTAAACTGAGCAAAAATTTTAATCAAGGGAAACCGAAAACAACTTTGAAAGAATCAAGCTTTGCAACGGAGGACATTGGAAAATCCTCAAAGGAGTTGAGGTGTCAATTGTAAGTTGAAATCCACAAGGTTGAGATGATTGTAATTCTCTCAGTTGAGATGTTATTAGTGGATATTTTTCAAGTGGGACTTGGTTGCTGGATGTAGGTCACAGGGTGACTGAAACAGAGTAAAATTCTATTGTTTTTTATTTCTTTTCTGTGATTGTGTTATTCTCTTACAACTCTTTATTTTCCTCTACTTACCATATTTGCAAGATTATTGATTAAGATTTATCTTTGGTTACTCAAGATTAAATATTCGGTAGAAATTTAAAGAATTTGTTTTAAATTTCATAAACAGTATTCACCCCCCCAATAGTCACGCCTCACTTCCTAGGGGGCATGATTTGTCTTTCATATGTGATCAGGTCATGTTGTTTATCAATGAAAAAAATATAACCTATAGTAGACATGTACCAACGTACTTGTATAAATATTTTCCTTCGAAATTAGAGGAGAACAAAAATTTGATTTAAAAGTTACAATGAGTCCAGATAAATAAAGAAATACATAAATGACATCCACTCATGACCTATCACTCTGAAGTATGCGTCCTGCACAGCAAACACAGTGTCCTCCTCGTACTCCTGATCAGCACCTAATGGTGCAATAAAACTTGAAACTGCTATATTAGAGTAAATTTATAATAATTTTAGAATTCAAAATTTAAATCGTATGTATGAGCATGAAATAAAGAAAGAACAGGTGTTAAGTGACAAACATGTGAGACATGAATAGTAAAATATTAAGAATTACTATGATCATTTAGGAATAACAACAAGGAACTATAACTATAGACCAAGCATGAATTTGAATATCCTACAAATACTATCTGGTATGCAAGACATACATGTAAAAGTATAGTGGAACTAAAGACAATCATGTAAATCAGATTTCAGTTTATGTTTATGTTATCAATACTCTAGCAATTATGCCAAACCTAGGCCACGATTCGTATCAAAGTGTGATATGCTACTGGAACCACCTTGTATCACATGCGAGCTCACCTAGCCAGAGCCCAAACAGAAAATAAGAAGGGAACTCAGGATCCATCCGATATAACAAGTCTCAATCATGAACAATCGGGTCGGAATAAGAACAGGAATGAGATCCTCCCAGACAGGATCCAAAAGCATACATTACTGTCATTATCATCCTTTTCAAATACAAGTTACCCCAAACCTAGTGGGTATGTTATGTTAAGAGATGTATAGTTTTTTTACGGTGGTGTTGTTCAAGAGAGATTTCTAATGTAACTTCTTATATGATGTTCAGAGATTTCATGCCATTATTTGTTTCATCATGCAACAGCTGTGATGCTTCTATCAAGTTTAGTATTATGTCCAATATTGTATCTACTATTGTAATGGCTTCCAAGTGTAATTAGGAAAAAAGGTATTCAAGAGGTGGCTCCCATGAGTTTAAGAGGTGGCCTCTGTGTCTTGTGGTACGTGTCCCATACAGCACATTGTTCCTGATCAAGAACAAGTGCAATATCAAAAACTTGTAATCAATGTACAATATCCAGATAAAATATTAAAGCATATTATCATGGTATACTATCCATTGCAATCATGTTACATTAACGGAATCAGGTGTCTTATCATTGCCAGTGTTACCAGGTTGTGAATATGTTATGTTTGAATCATGCAGCAGAATATTCCAATATAATTTCATGTTGTAATAATACTATGTAACAAAGTATATTAATGTACTAACAACAAAGTCTCTAACAAGTCCAATTGGTCACATAATGATTAGGCTACATGGTTAGGGGTGATATGTATTCCTAATCCATTTGTAATACAAAAGCCCAGTAGTTAAGAGTAATTACACTTACAAGCCCATTTGTCATACCGAAGAACAATATCAAAATCTTTAATAAGTCCAACAATAGTCATATATGTAATCAATGACAATATCCATCAAGTCCATTTATCCAAAATTACGAGGACAATACCAAACATCCATCAAGTCTCATTTAACCATCAAAATGTCATAAAGTTGCATCAATAAAAGTCTAATCATGTGTCAATTGTGATACTTCCAATATCTTTATTAAAGGTGATTATCTAGTGTTGCATGGTAGAACTCGCGTACAATGAATTTGTATTATGGGGAACCAAGGGCATGATGGTTATGTTAATGACGGGATTAGGGTAGGCTATTTGACAGGTGATTAGAGGGGGATGAGGCTAAGCTTGACACGGAAGCTGACCACGGTATCAAATCGGGGTAGGATGTAGAGACGGGGCCGAGCTGCCTAGGTTGCAGGTGAGGGCGACCGGTGATGACGAGCTAACCTACACAAGGAGAAACTCGTTAGAAAGGCCAGGTTGGGGTCCAACCCTTAGCCTCTTCAATGCCTATGTCAGTAATAGGACTTAAAGCGGGGGCTAGGCACGCAGGTCGGACTGAGGGTGAGTCGACCGTATGTGACGAGCAATGAGTGGAAGAACAAAGATATGTACGACCTTTGCTCTTGTGTGTGAGTAATGAGAACTGAGAGTAAACTTGCCAACCCCCTTACCGTGAGAAGTGAATGGGTATTTATACCTGTCGGAGGTGGTTAGGTGGGGCAGACCTGGCATGCTGACTCGGCATGCTGAGCTGGCCCTGCTGTCAGCGGAAGCTTCGGACGAGGATGTCAGGAACAGGAGTGTCGGCCACGCTTTTGTCAGACGGTGCAATGACCAGGGGCGCTTTTGTCAGGGTGTCAGGGCCGAAAGTATTATGTGTCAGGGGGCGCAGCGGCCTGGGGGTGCTTTTCCAGACGGTCGGGCGGCGTTACTGTCAGTAACGTCCTTTGTACTAGGTTGTTTGTCACGTTCGATGTGCCAGAGTGTTGTTGGTGCGTGTCCCAGATGTGGAACTATCGATGGGGTCACTGGGTAGCCCGGTGATGGAAGGAGTGCGTCTCAGGGCCACCAGGTCACCCGATCGCCTGGTCTCCGGGTCACCTTGATGGCGTACGCGGTGCGGTGCTACCAACCCGGATCCTGGAGGAGTGCGGCTCTACCATCGACCATAGTAGGGTACACCCTTCCCTCGACCGTGTCAGGCTCCAGGGTAGCTTGGCGCTCTGCCATGGGTGAGCTAAACGCGGTCTCTGGAGTCGCGGGATTGGCACCCCAGCGTTGGGCCCGCCAGCCTTTGTGACGGAGGAGTGACGTGGGTGGGGAGCTTGACGATAGGGGTTAGAAAGTCGGGCTATCACGATCTTTAGGTCATAACAATTTCCCCCGGTATTCGAGTTCGGGGCGGTCCCTCGACTCGACTCGGATGGCGTATAACTCCCCCTTCCTGTCCAGAACAGCTCGGACCTTGCTCCATGTCAGGCGGCGGCTATGGTCTTGGGGTTCCCACCCTGATAGCCATTATTGCGATTTGAAGGGGTGGAGGGAATCGATGCATCTTTGTCACTGGACGGGTGACGCGTGGTTGATATGACCGTTGCGGCAGACGGGGTGTCAGAGACGCGTCGATGGATGCCGCGTGGCGGCGCGGCGATGGTCGGGATGGCCCGAGGGTTGCTATAAGTACGGGGGGAGAAGATTGGTGGAAAGTTTCTCGGGATTTCTGTATCTGCTCTCGCTTCTTAGCTTCCAGTCATCGTTTACTGATGCTTCCGTTGGTGCCTTTATCGGGGATCTGCTTCCGGTCATCTCCTCAGTTCGACAGTTTGGCCAGGTAATTTCCCAGTTCATCTATCGATTGTCTCCTTCTTTGAGTGCGGTGGCAGTAGTGGGATGAGGAGGGGGAATCGACGGAGGAGGGTGGCAGACGGCATAGGGGCCGATCAGACGCTTCGAGGTCGGTCGCAGTTATCCCGTGTAAGCTGGATCGGGTTAACATCCGGGAGATCCGCGCAAGGTTCGTTCGTCTGCCCTGTGAAGTGCAGCCACCCGGGCCCGATGAGAGGGTGTGTTGGGCTCGCGATGACGAAGTCGGGGTCTATGTCCAGTCCCTCGAGTTGGGGCTCTGCTTCCCCATTCATCCTTGTCATCTCTATCTTCTGAATTTCCTGGAGCTGTCGATCTGCGCGCTGGTGCCCAGCTCCTTCAGTCTGCTGGTTGGATTAGTCGTCTTGTGTTTTGCCAGCTCTCTGAGTCCGTCCTTAGCACTGTTTCAGTATTTCTTTGGGGTGCAGAAGTGTGGGACGTATTATTGCGTCCATACAAGGAGGGGACGGGAACTCATTGTCGGGGTGCCGGACACTGATGATGGTTGGGCAGAGAACTATGTTTTCGTTGCGATACCGATAGACGTGGTGTGGATGTCGAACTGAGGGGCTTTGAATCCTCTGGTAAGCGAAGAGGTGGTAATGACGGACGAACTCCTGGGTGCTGCCCATATTTTGGTTACCTGAGGTAGACTGCCACCTGACGAACTTGACGCAGGATGGTCGGCTCGCCCAGGAGCTTTGACCCACATGTATCCCTCTCCTGGCAGGCCTCTATGTAGACTTACGCTGATTTCTCTTTTTCTTACAGGTGAGGATCCGATGCTCTCGTGGGAGGAGGTGCTTAGGGTGGCCGGAGCGAGGGTGGCGAGAAAGACCATCCCCGTGGATAAGGGCAAGGGCGTGATGGGCGAGGAAACACCAGCAGAGGTGGCCACCCACAAGCAGAATGTCGAGGTTCCTATTACAGAAGAGGCGAACAAGAGGCAGCTGGGGCTTGAGTCGGGTGCCCCTACCCTTCAGACAGGTGGGGTCGCGCCTGATGCTCCGCTCGATCTGGGTGCGGTCAACACTGTCCCCGAGGCACCTTCCGCAGATGAGGTGAATAGGAAGCGGCAGGGGTCCAAACCGGATGTAACTTTTGTTCTAGCTGGTGGGGTCGTGTCAGGTGGCCCGCCTTATCCGGAGATAGTTATCACAGTTTCCAGAGGGTTCTGGCCTCAGGCAAGCACCGTCGTCCTCCTCCCATCGAGAAGTGGCCCTATGGAATTCTCCCATGGGAGATGGGGAGAGAGGCACACCCAGGTTGCAAGAGGGCGCTCGCCCGCTTTAAGCTGACAAGGGCAGAGGCCGAGGCCATGCTTGGCAGGGATCTTCACCAGATGCCCTGTCGGGTGAGCCAGGAGGAGTCAGTCTTCGAGGATGCTGTGGTTGCGGCCCGGCTGTCAGAGTATTTCGTGCTGCCCTGGGATCACGACTCCTTAACCAACATGGGGACTAAGAGGTTGTGCGATACCGTTGTATGGCATATCCTACAGGTAAGCCGAACTCCCTATTTTGCGTTCGGGGTCTCCAAATCTCCGTTCTGACTGGGTAGTGTTCTTTGGCAGGCGTTGTCTGCTGCGGTGGCCTTGCAGTACCATACTCCTGTGGCCTCAATCCGAGCCTCTCGAGATAAGGAGAGGGGTGAGCTGCAGGAGGTGCGGAGCCAATTGCGAGAGAGGGAGGCGGATTTGGAGCAGGTAATCCGGCTTCGTGCCGGTGATGGGGCGCGGCTCGAGCTCTTCGAGGCATAGGTGGCTGAGCTCGCCCAACAGTTGACGAGCGAAGAGGGCAAGGCAGCTAGGCTCGCCCATAATCTGAGGGAAGAAGAGGGTTAGGGGGCCTTGCTTGCCCACCGGCTGGAGGAAGAGAATGGGCGAGGGACCCGGCTTGTCCGCCAGCTTGATGAAGAGAAGGAGCGTGGGGCTTGGCTTGCCTGCCAACTGGAGGAAGAGAAGGGGAGGGGGGCCCGACTCGCTCGTCGTCTTCAGGAGGAAGAGGAGACGCGGAATGATATCTTGAAACAGAACGTTGTGGCGATGGCCAGCAAGAAAAATGTGATTGACGTACAACAGAGGAGGATAGCCGAGCTGAATCGGGAGGTAGAGTTGGAGATGAAGGAGAAGGCCGTCCTGAAGAAGCAGCTAGAGGGCAGTGCGACGGTCAGTCAGGACGCGATCAACGCCGCAGTCCTTCACTATCAGGATGAGGAGATAATCCCTATGATGACGGAGGCGAGGGAGGCAGGCGTTCTCCAAGGAATGGAAACGATGAAAGCCTGACTGGCGAGCCTGCATCCCAAGCTGAAAGCCGAGTTTCCTAAGCTGGACGTGCCCTTGCCGTGAGAGGAGGAGGAAGTGACGGAGCAGGGGCGTTCGTAGTTGTCAGGGTGTGAGGGAGATGTTGTAAGGCCGGGCGTGACCCCATATTGGATAGCAGAAGACTTGAAAAGTTAAATGAGATATATGTAATTTTGTTTTCTGCGGTCGATGGTCTTCTTGTTATGCATACGATCATTCTTCTTGTTATGCGTACGACTGTGTGATGAATGCCCCGAACGTTCTCGCTACGACGAGCACCATGGTGAGGAGTAGGGGGAAAGTTGCGACGACAGGTTGTACTCATACCTGTCCCTGACTCTTTGGTTGGAGCGCCCCAAGGCGATCCGTTGGGCATGGCCCTCCTCGTTGGCCAGGATGAGCATGGGGTAGTCACATAGTCCAAACGAAAATGAAAAGGTGGGGATATATTTCGAATTTCCCACCTCGAATCATCGTCAAATTGCAGAGGTCACATCGGATTAAAGACGGGCGGGAATCGAAGCGTCCCGACCAATCATCGAGAGACGCGTGGGGGGATATGACCGGGGGCGTCAGGTGAAGCGTCAGGCCGCCTGGATGTGCGACACGTGTCCGACTAGGAGCGGTGGAGATCGGAGGGCAGATGCCTATAAGAAGGGGTGGGAGTTGCCGCATGAGATTTTCTTGCTTCCGAGTGTGCTAGAGCAGTTTTCTTGAGTCCAGGTGATTCCTTTCGAGGAGGCCGAGTTTGCTACCAGAGTTTGCGCAGTCCATCCCATCACAGCAGCCGATGTAGGGAGTAATCAGCAGGTATATTTCTTTTCTTTTATCCGGTATGGTTTCGTCCTCTTCACCCTTGTCGTCGGGGTCGTCGGGTGGATCCACGGCCGAGTCAGTGGAGGTTGTCGGGGGGTATCGCCCCGGCGTCGGGGCCGTGTTGGGTCTGGGACCGCAGCAGGCAGCGGGGGGCCTAGGAAAGGGAAGATGCCTCTAGGGGCACGAGCAGGGTCATCTGTGCAGTCCCACGAGACCGTCGTCGAAGCCGGGGGAGTGTCCCCCGAGATCACCAGTCAGAAGTCGGAGGCGGGGACAGACGTCGTGACCATGGTGCGCATGAAGTACATTAGATCGCCTTATAAGGTCCGTCTCCTGACAGCATCGGAGTGTATCTACTTTGCGAGGCATGGTGAGGTCGGGGTCTACGTGGCGTGTTTCAGACAGGGTTTACGTTTTCCCCTGCATCCGTTGTACCCCGAGATCCTAGAGTTCCTCAGGCTGTCACTCTATCAGCTGACGCCTAACTCTGTTAGCACGATAGTCGATTTCTTCATTCTCTGCACGAGGACTGGAGTTAGCCTGACGCTCTCTTTGTTTCGATACTTCTTTTCGGCTAAGAAGTTCAGGTCGCATTTTTATTTGTCGGCGAGGATGAGTCATCCCCTGATATGGGGCCTGTCGGGTAAGATCAAAGGATGGCAGAGGTCGTACGTATTTATCTCACTGCCCACAGGCATGATGCTAAGGTCGAGGTGGGGCACGCTCAACCCCAAAGTACAGTAGAAAGTCCGCCTTAGCAAGGTCGAGGGGCGGTTGGCTGTGCGGCTTGAGGCGGTACCCCCAGAGGGCAGGCAATATGCTCATCTTGCCGAGCCAGAGATGATAGCTTGATTTATCTGGCCTGAAGGTAATCGTAGCCGAGTAATTTTTACTTCGAATTCACTCACCCTGAACTTCTTCGTTTTTGCAGATTTGACGATGAGCCTGTCGTTCGAGGACCTTGACCAGATCACCGAAGAGATGATAGCTGGGGAGCAAGGGGCGGCCGTTCAAGGCGTCCCACCCCTCACCGGGAGTGGGAAGAAGAGGTCGAGGCTGAGTGAGGGGAGCGGGCCCGAAGGGCCGAGGGGACCAGTGGTCAGAAGAGAAGGAAGAAGGCGGTGGATAGACCGAATGCCACCGGTGGTGACATTGGGGGATGCGTGGAGGGTGGCAGAAATGCTGAGGTTCCTCAGACTATCGACCTCGAGGTCGAGGGGGCACAGGGTGGCCTTCTGCGTGACCAGGTATCGTTCGGTGAAGGGGGAATGAGGGGCAGACAGCGTCGTCGATGGCTCCTGATCAAGCGTCGGTTCCTCAAGGGGGGGTCCACGGGGCCAAGTCTTGGCGCAGGGTCGGCCGCTGAGGAAACGTGGCCTTACGACTGTCCCCGGCACGGTCTAGAGAGGCCCGCACCTGCCAGCTGCGAAGAGAAGCTGGCGACGTTCAAGTTGAAGAAGGATGACGTTGAGCGCTTTCCAGAGGGCGACCTCCTCAAGCCTATCTACCCGGTTGGGAAGGGAGAGTCGGTCTTCGAGGATGCCGGCATGGCGGCAAGGATCGTCGAGAACTACTAGCTGCCTCGGGATAGGGAGTCCCTGGCGCACATCGGGACGGAGCAGTTAGGAGCCACGGTGACATGGAACATTGCCCAGGTATGTTAGCGGGCTATGTTGGGGATGCCCCCGGGCTTATCATCGTTGATTTTGATTTTCTCCTGGTCTTGTCTGGAGGCCGCCACGGCGATGGTTACCCTGCAGTGCCGTGCCTCTACCCTCGTCAAGTCCGAGCTCGCGATAGCAAGGATGAAGGTGAAGCTTAATAAGGCGAAGTCTAGTCGAGTCGAGCTGGAGAATCTGTTTGTGGAGCAGAAGAAGTCGATCAAAGAGTACAGGTTGCATGTGGAGGGGCTTGATGAGAGGATCGCTGCCGGACGTGCTCGTTAGACCGAGCTAGATGAAGAAACCAAACAGGACAAGGCCAAGATGGGTGAATTGGAGTCGCGGGTGAAGGTTGCTGAGGAGGCGTTGGCAAAGAGGACGGAGGAATTTCAGGAGTATCAAGTGCAGACCGTCGCGCCTCATCTTGCTCAAGTCAAGATAAAGGAGCAGGAGAAGGGCCGAAAAGAGGGGTTAGAGACTGGCTGGGAAGAAGGGTGGAAAGCATGCTTCCAAAGGGTTATGGAAAGGGCTCTCTGTCTTCAACCGCAGCTAGAAGTTGACTTCGAAGCGTTGGCGGTCTCGGAGGAGGAGGAATATGAGGGAGAAGACCTTGAGGTGGACGCAGAGGGGCCGGGGGCCAGAGAGCAAAGGTCGGGCAGCGTTCCGCAGGGCGGCCCCGAAGGGGGCGAACGGGTGGACCAGTAGGGTGTCTTGTTAGGGGACTTGGCATTGTTGTGTTATCTCTTGTAATAGGTAGGGGGATTCGGGGGGAGGCATGTCTCGTTAGTTCGCCCTGCTGTATTTGTATGATATCTTGCTTTCTAATACATCGTGGGTTTTCTGGCCGTGTCTTGTGTGAATCTTTGTTATCTTTATATAATTTAAGTATAATTCTAAGGTAGCGTAGGTGAGCGTGTTGCTCGGCCCCTTTCCCAATCAAGTCTAGGGCAGCTTGCGAGCTCTCCAGGGGGGCCGGCCAGGGTCGCCCCTAATTTATGACGTGCGCAGATTGCGCTCGAGGGTTGGACTATTTCGTGAGCACCTTTTTCGTTGATCTTTATAGGGAATTAAACCCAGCTATTACATGAAGTTTTGACAAATTTTGTCGTAGCTAAGTGCGATCCGATCTGTTGGCGAGCGGGGGGGGGATCTTTTCGTCCTGCTGTCAACTGCATCAGGGTGAGTGAAATCTTATCCACAAGACGCCCCTCCTCCTCTTTCGCTGGTCATCGTATCCTTCTGTGCTCCCCGTACGATGAATGGTTGCAAGGTCTCTTCGGCTTCTTGGCCTTGGAGGTCGGAGGGACACCTTGGGGGAGGAGCGCGAGGTGGCAGTGGCGCGTCGTGCAGTCCTTCGTCGTCCCTCCCATGAAGGGTTGCAAGGTCTCTTCGGGGAGTCCTTGCATCGAAGGGAAATGGAGAAGGCGGGGTTCGGCCCTCGTGGGAAGGTATAGGAAAAAGGGGGATGCGGAGAGGGCCTTTGGTGGCTACTCTATCCGCGGGGCTTTTGCCTTTTTGTCGGTTGGAGTTGCCGTGGGACGGGCGTGGATATAGAGAGGGAGGGTCCGCCGCAGGTCATCTTCCTCTCCTGTCTTAAGTTATCCAAGGGAATTCGATGAGTGGAAGACGGGGCACCCCTCGTGTAAGAGGAATAGCCTATCGGCGCGGCAGGCTGTCGGGAGGCGGGCCCGCAGGGGCTGGAGTGCCCAATGGAATGATCTGGCATGGCTGCCCCGTCCATCGGGTTGTCCGCTCGCTGCACCAGTGCGCGTAGGGTGCTGGTAGAGGGGTGTGGTTCGCTATTGGAGCTCCAATTCTCGTGTCTCAAGTTGTCTAAGGGAAGTTGGAGATCGATAAGCGGGCCGTCCCATGGGTAAAAGGAGTAGTCCATCGGCGGATGCCATGTGGAAGCGATCGCATGTTGGTGTGGGACCCATTGGTGGCCGGGGGCCTCCCTTTTGTTCGGGTTGGGTGTCCCGAACCTTTTCATATTTGGTGGAGGGGCCGGAGATCGGTCCCCATGCTTTCTTCTTCCTCCTCTCCGAAGGGTAGGGGGTATTTATAGAGGGATTTTGTTGACGGTTTCCCCCCAATTAATGCGATGAGCTGGCATCATTAATGGGCTCCTCAGAATCATACCCCTCGGGAACCGTTTTTGCCAGGTGGCGCCTGATGCGACTTGTCAGCCCTGGCCTCTCGGGGGGCGTGTCGTCATCAATGGCGGGTTTCTCAAGCGTCCCTTTGTTTCGACAAGTCGCATCGGGGGCCTGCTTTATCGGGACCCGGCTTTTATCCAGCAGGTGCTATTTAGCGGTCCTTGGTCTGCGTCAGGTCTGATCCGGTTTGTGTGTCCTTGTCCTCTTCCCGTAGTTCGAGTTTTCGAGGATCACGGGTTTGCCAGGGGGAGCGGTCTGCCCACCCTGGAGTTATGGTGGTGGCGAGGGTTGGCCCTACCCCAGAGTCTGGAGGGGGGAGCGAGTGCGTAGCTCGGCACGTGCCCTTCTCTAGTTTGGGTGGCGAGGGTTGGCCCTGCCCCAGAGTTCATGAGGGGGGAGCGAGTGCGCAGCTCAACCCGTGCCCTTCTCTGGTTTGGGTGGCGAGGGTTAGCCCTGCCCCAGAGTCTGGAGGGGGAGCGAGCATGTAGCTCGGCCCGTTCCCTTCTCTGGTTTGGTTGGCGAGGGTTGGCCCTGCCCAAGATTTCTTGAGAGGGGAGCGAGCGCGTAGCTCGGCCCTTGCCCTTCTCTGGTTTGGGTGACGAGGGTTGGCCCTGCCCCAGAGTCTGGAGGGAGGAGGGAGCGCGTAGCTCGGCCCGTGCCCTTCACTGGTTTGGATGGCGAGGGTTGGCCCTGCCCCAGAGTTCTTGAGGGGGAGCGAGCGTGTAGCTCGGCCTGTGCCCTTCTCTGGTTTGGGTGGCGAGGGTTGGCCCTGCCCCAGAGTTCTTGAGGGGGGAGCGAGCGCGTAGCTCGGCCCGTGCCCTTCTCTGGTTTGGGTGGCGAGGTTTGGCCCTTCCCCAGAGTCTGGAGGAGGGGAGCGAGTGCGTAGCTTGGCCCGTGCCCTTCTCTGGTTTGGGTGGCGAGGTTTGGCCCTGCCCCAGAGTTCTTGAGGGGGGAGCGAGCGCGTAACTCGGCCCATGCCCTTCTCTGGTTTGGGTAGCAAGGGTTGGCCCTGCCCCAGATTCTGGAGGGGAGAGCGAGCACGTAGCTCAGCCCATGCCCTTCTGTGGTTTGGGTGGCAAGGGTTGGCCCTGCCCCAGAGTTCTTGAAAGGGGAGCGAGCACGTAGCTTGGTCCGTGCCCTTCTCTGGTTTGGGTGGCAAGGGTTGGCCCTACCCCAGAGTCTGGATGGGGGAGCGAGCATGTAGCTTGGCTCATGCCCTTCTCTGGTTTTGGTGGCGAGGGTTGGCCCTACCCCAGAGTCTGGAGGGGGGAGCGAGCGTGTGGCTCGGCTCGTGCCCTTCTCTGGTTTTGGTGGTGAGGGTTGGCCCTGCCCTAGAGTCTGGAGGGGGGGAGCGAGCGCGTGGCTCGGCCCGTGCCCTTCTCTGGTTTGGGTGGCGAGGGTTGGCCCTACCCCAGAGTTCTAGAGGGGGGAGGGAGCGCGTGGCTCGGCCCGTGTCCTTCTCTGGTTTGGGTGGCGAGGGTTGGCCCTACCCCAGAGTTCTAGAGGGGGGAGGGAGCGCGTGGCTCGGCCCGTGTCCTTCTCTGGTTTGGGTGGCGAGGGTTGGCCCTGCCCCAGAGTCTGGAGGGGGGAGGGAGCGCGTAGCTCAGCCCGTGCCCTTCTCTGGTTTGGGTGGCGAGGGTTGGCCCTGCCCCAGAGTTCTTGAGGGGAGAGCGAGCGCGTAGCTCGGACCGTGCCCTTATCTGGTTTGGGTGGCGAGGGTTGGCCCTGCCCCAAAGTTCTTGAGGGGGTAGGGAGCGCTTAGCTCGGCCCGTGCCCTTCTCTGGTTTGGGTGTCGAGGGTTGGCCCTGCCCTAGAGTTCTTGAGGGGGGAGGGAGGTAGCTCGGCCCATGCCCTTCTCTGGTTTGGCTGGCGACGGTTGGCCCTGCCCCAGAGTCTGGAGGGGGAGCGAGCGCGTAGATCGGCCCGTGCCCTTCTCTGGTTTGGGTGGCGAGGGTTGGCCCTGCCCCAGAGTTCTTGAGGGGGGCAGCGAGCGCGTAGCTCGGCCTGTGCCCTTCTCTGGTTTGGGTGGCGAGGGTTGGCCCTACCCCAGAGTTCTTAAGGGGGAGGGAGTGCGTAGCTCGGCCCGTGCCCTTCTCTGGTTTGGGTGGCGAGGGTTGGCCCTGCCCCAGAGTTCTTGAATGTTCAAACTGAAATACTCAAGTGGGGACGGCAAGGGCTGGAAATGTGCAAAAAGGAAAGCATGTTATTGAAAAGACTCATGATTACTGATAGTATTTTAGTAAGTGCTCCACATTCCATGGGTGAGCCAATTCACTTCTGTCCAGAGTCGCAAGGATGTACGTGGCCGGCCCGATGATGTCGACGACCTCGTATGGTCTCTCCCATTTGGCGGCCAACTTTCCTCGACTGGCGGTCTCGGGTTTGAAGGCGGCGTCTCTGAGGACCAAGTCGCCGACCCTGAAGGTCCGCTTCTTCACCCTGGTGTTGTAGTGTCGGGCCATCCTTTGGTTGTGTCGGACGAGGTTTGTCAGGTCTCGATCCCTTACTTCGTCCACGAGCTCAAGACTGAGACCGAGGCCCTCCCTATTGATATCTTCGTCGAAGAACTTCAGCCGAAGTGTCTCCTCTCCGATCTCCATGGGAACGACCGCTTCCGACCCGTACGCCAGCCTAAATTGGCTCTCCCCGGTTGACGCCTTGTGGGTGGTACGATAGGACCAGAGAATGCCCGGTAGCTCGTCCACCCACGTCCTGAGAGCGACATCAACCTTCTTCTTTAAGGGGCCCAAGATGTATTTGTTCGCGGCCTCCGCCATCCCATTGCACTGCGGGTGGGCGACGGATGAGAAATGTAGCTTGATTCCCCAGCCCGAACAGAAGTCACGGAAGCCTTCGCAGTCGAACTGTCTCCTGTTGTCCGTTACTATCGATCGGGGTATCCCAAAGCGGCATATCACGGACTGCCAAATGAAGCCCTTCATATCCATCCATGAGATGCGTGCCAACGGCTTAGCTTCGACCCATTTAGTGAAGTAGTCCACTACGACTACCAGGTACTTCCTTCCCCTGGAAGCTTTTGGAAAGGCCCGAGGATGTCGAGCCCCCATTTGGCGAAAGGGACCGGTCTCATAATAGGTACCAAATTGGCTGGGGGTGCCGCCGCGTGTCGGTCGAATCTCTGGGATGCCTCGCGAGCCATGTTATGGATCATAGTCGACCAGTAGTACCCCTGGCGCACTATCTTGTGGGAAACAGTGCGTCTGCCGTGGTGGTTCCCGCAGAAGCCTTCGTGTACTTCGCAGACGACTTCCTCGGCTTGCTCTGGCCCTAAACATTTTAGGAATGGCAGGGCATCGAAGTTGGTGTGGCGCCGATGGTATAATACTCCGTCGAGGAGTACGAATGATAAGGCCGACCTTTCTCTCTTTTTTGCATGTAACCGCTCCTCTAGCAAGGCCCCTGTCTCCAGATACTTCACTATGGGGGTCATCCACGTCGTCGTCGGGCCGACAGACATTAATTCTTCTTCGTCGATAGGGGGCGCCTGCAGGCTTTCGATGTAGATTGCCTTTCCAATTTCAGCCGCGGAAGAGGAGGCCAGCTTGGACAGGGTGTCTGTCCGGAGCTTGTTGGAGTGGGGTAAGTGTCTGACCTCGGACCTCTCGAACTTCTAGAGCTCGGCCAAGATGCGACTAAGGTAGCGCTTCATCGTTTCTTCTCGGGCCTCGAACCCCACTTGGATCTGTTGGACGACGAGCTGTGAGTCACTGAGCAGCAACACGTTCGTTCCCCCCACCGCTCTACAAAGCTTCAGCCCATTGACAGCGGCCTCATACTCCACGACATTATTGGTCGCTGGGAAGTTGAAGCGCAGGGCGTACTCCAGCAGGCATCTGTCAGGGGTTTAGATGACGATCCCTGCCTCCGTCCCAGATCCTGTCGCTGAGCCATCAATGTGAACGGTCCATAATTTGTCCGCGTCCTCCTGGGCGGGCTCAGAGGGTCCAGCCACCTCCATCGCTTAGGGGGATGCTGCCGGGGATGGAATGTCCGGCCGGTTCTCCGGGAGGTTCTCGGTAGTGCATTCCACCACGAAGTCTGCCAGCGCCTGGCCTTTGATCGCCGTCTGGGCCTTGTACGTTATGTCAAACTCTCTGAGCTCGACACTCCAGTTGAGCATCCTGCTCGACCGTTCCAACCTCTTCAGGTTCTTCTCGAGGGGCAGGCTGATGTGGATGACGACTGGATGGGCCTGGAAGTATGGCCGGAGCTTCCTTGCCGTTGTGACCAGGTAGTAGGCGGCCTTCTCGATGGGGCTGTAGTGGGTCTCCGCCTCTCGGAGAATCCGGCATGCGTAGTATACGGGCCGTTGCATGCCCCCTTCCTCTTTGATTAAGACGAAACTGAAGGCCTCTCCGCTGGTCACCAGGTACAACCCTAGCTGCTCTCCTTCTTCCGGCTTTGCGAGCAGCAGCGGGCTTTGCAGGTAGGCCCTTAGCTCCGTAAATGCTCGGATGCAGTCGTCGTCCCATGGGATCATGTTCCTCTTGTCCTTTGCCTCGCCGAAGGCCGTGCGCAAGACTCTGAAGAAGGGGAGAGACTGTAGGAAGATATATGCCCATAAGGCAATTTATCTTGATTATACGTCTTGTTCATACCGTATATGGTACGTATTATTCTAAGTATAAAATCGTTTGTATTAATATACTTGGATAATATCCATAGACTTAGAGTTAGGTCCTTACATATCTAGATGAGATCTCGATTATGAGTAAGTAAGAGACCGAATAGAAACGTAAGTCTAAAACGGTTCGTGATCATAGATGTGTCGAGAACTGGATATCGACACATCGGATAGATCACTGTGTCTTCGTCTTACCTTCGGGTAATGATGATCTCATAGTCATTCGACTTGCTGAAGTCGGAGACGAGACACAGGTGCTCATTGGAGAATGAGTTCACTGAACGACCAAGTTAGAGTTATTAAATGGTTAACTTTAATGATCTGTCTTCAATAACTCTAGGGTGATGATAGGTTAGTTGATCCTTAAGACCTGAAGTCATCTGTATAAACCTGTGAACGGACGGTGTAGCTTAGACCCATGATCTAGCTTCGAGGACCAGTCCTGATGAAAGATCTTAGGTTGGGTTGCACCAGAAGCTCTCTAGGTGAGTAAGTGACTAAGAAGGGATTCGTCACTTCCATTAAAGGGAAGTTAGTGTTATAGGCTCAGTACGGTCTTTATGTTAATCCTCGGCCGGGGTACGTTGCAAGTAGTACAACGTGTATACAATAAAGACCGCCGTATACTGACCAATGTTGTCTAATGGGGTTGACAGAAAACCATACCCTAGGCCAACATCAAACACAGTCTTGACGAAGGGATTTTAGCTAACGGAATTCATCACTGACACAGCCAATGCAAACCCTATGATACTTTTGT
The DNA here is from genome assembly GCA_030789695.1 of Scilla litardierei. Lineage (NCBI taxonomy): Eukaryota > Viridiplantae > Streptophyta > Magnoliopsida > Asparagales > Asparagaceae > Scilla > Scilla litardierei. The sequence goes on along the minus strand of CM061142.1, from coordinate 313,402,771 downwards.
CAAAGGGTCGATCACGTTATGATGACTCTGAAACAGGGACGACAGCTACTGCTCGTAGTGACCGTCGTCTAGGGGTTTCGACCCCAACCTGTAGTAAGGTCAGGCTGTAGGGTCTCACACCGAGTAGTACTCGTGTCTTAGTAATAGGAATATAGAATAGAGAGAAATGTCATTTGATGATATTCACAAGTTAAGTTGTGAAAGTTAGTCGCAATAGCAATAGGGACATAACGTTGCATTAGATGCTAACTTTAACTAAACATGTTGTAAATTAGTTACGACGAATTTATTAGGAACAAACTTGTTGGAAAGGGTTACCTGGATGACGGCATCGTCCCAGTCTAAACACAGGTTCAAACCGTGTCCAAATCGGAGCTCAAACGAGCCCAAAAACGCAGAAAGAGTTCAAGGGGAAGTGGGTTAGACCCACCGGGCCAAGAGGCCCATGTGCAAGGGCAAAACGGGCGCGGCCCGCTGCAGCAGCGGGCATGGCCCGCTGTGTGCAGTGGGTGGGCGCCCACTGCATCAGCGGGCGTGGCCCGCTGCACAGCGGGCCAGCGCCCGCTGCAAGCGGGCGCCCGCCCGCTGCAGCAGCGGGCGGGTGGCCCGCCCTTCCCCCCTTGGGCGGGCGCGCCCGCTAAGTCTAGCGGGCGCGCCCGCAACTTAAGTCAATTAGGGTTTTTTGAAACCCTAATGACGGCTACGAATTTTGAGAAATTGCTAAACTTTGAGCAATTGTTTGAGGGGTCAAACGAAGTCGAAATTCGTCGCCGTCAGTTCCTACGCGTTCACCATTCCAAGCTCTTCTGATTGATAGCTTGTTTGGTGTCTGAAGTTTAGTATATGAGGAGAATTAATTCGTTAAAGTTTGACTTTGTGAAAGGCTAACTTTAAAATTGAAATTAAGCCAAATGGCTTAATTGTTTTTCTCTTCATGGGAATTGTCCCACATTGCCCGCAACGAGATGTTGAGTGCTCACTCCCTATATAAATAGGGGTGCACTCTCCTCGTTGAAACACACACCAGTCAACGATCGGGTAGCTCCAAATTATTGAGCAAGCTCGGTCCGCGACCAAATCTCTCTCTCTACTTTCCCATTCTCTGGAGTAGTCCTAGCACGACTACGAAAGGGGTTTGGATCCGATCCGGACGTCTAAGACGCGGGTTTCTTCTCAAGTGAAACTTTCTACCGCGTGTGATCGGCTCGGAGGCGAAAGCGGCTCGGGCGGATCGGTGCGAGGGTGCGAGGCGGCTCAGGGAGATCGGGTCAACGCGGCTCGGCTACGAGGAGCTTCTCAAGACGGTGCGGTACATCTTGCCTGCTCCAGGGCCAAGATTCCGGGTATGTGGTTCAGCGTTTTAGCGTAATTTTAATTAGTCGCTTAGTGTAGATCCTTCTTGGAGTGGTCAGACCCACTCCAAGTCGGCATAGATCGGGCTGGGTTCTGGTTCCCCAGAGCCTAGCTAAATTGTTTAGCTAGTGTAGAAATTAAGATTTCTGGTTTTCCGCTGCGCCTATGTGCCTCCGTGGTCCGTCCGACTTAGGACGGATACGGATCCGAGCTCTGGGGGTCCGCCAAAACCCCAACAGAGACCTCTCTGCGGATTTCGACAAAAATCACCCCAGAGCCGTGATGCAGCCGTTCAGTCACTGCAAGTCTCAGATTGTACGTAGATCTGCCATATTGATGAGGGTCGATACTTTGTCGGGGTTCGCCTCGATCCGCCGCCCTGTTATCATGAAGCCGAGGAATTTTCCTGACTGTACGCCAAAGATGCATTTCGTCGGGTTTAGCCACAGGCCATATTGGCGCACTTTATGGAACGTCTCCCGTAAGTCGGCGAGGTGGTCCGAGGCTCTCTTGCAGTCGATGTAGACCTCCAGGTTTCGCCCGACCTGCGAGCCAAATATCATATCCACCATCTGTTGGTACGTTGCCCTGGCGTTCTTCAGTCCGAAGGGGCATCTTCGTGTAACAGTATGTGCCGCCATCGGTGATGAAGAACATTTTCTCCTCGTCCTCCTTTGCCATTGGGATCTGGTTGTAGCCCAAAAAGGCGTCCATGAAGCTCAGCAACTCGTACCCGGATGCTTGGTTGACTAAGTGATCGATCCTCGGGAGGGGGAAGCTGTCCTTCGGACACACCTTGTTGAGGTCTGTGAAGTCGACGCACATGCGTCACTTTCCATTGGCCTTTTTCACCAGGACAACGTTGGTGAGCCAGTCTGGATAATCTACCGGCCTGATAAACTTGGCCTGGAGAAGCCGCTCCACTTCTTCTTCGGCTGCCCTTTTCTTCGCTCCTCCGGCGCTCCTCTTCTTCTGCCAGACCGGTCGAGACCCCGGGTCCGCATTCAGCTTATGGGAGATTACCGTCGGGTCGATCCCTGGCATGTTCGCAGGTGACCAGGCGAATATGTCCACGTTTTCCCGAAGGAAGCAAATTAGGGCCGCCCTCAGAGTGACCGGGAGCTTCGTATCGATGGAGACGGTCTTGCCCTCCTCCGTAGTCACAAGGATCACCTCGACTTCTTCCGCGGGGTCAGCCGCTGGTCACAGAAGTCCTCCCTTTTGTCAAGGAGGTCGACCGACAGGGTCTGCCCGGGGCCCTTGTGCTTGGTCGACCCCACGTAGCATCTCTGGGACAGCTTCTGGTTCCCCCGCACGAGTCCCACCCCTCGCGGAGTTTGAAATTTCACCATCTGGTGGAGTATGCTGGGGAGCACCTCAATGGCTGTCATGTATGACCGCCCAATGATCCCGTTGTACGCCGACGTGATGTCGATGACAACGAATTGCGTCATGCGAGTGACGACCCTTCGTTCTTCTCCAAGCGACACCGGCAGGGTGATCTAGGGGTGGCAATTTTCGGCCCGGCACGATTTCCCGGCACGGGCCCGGCACGATAAGACCGTGCTTGGGCCACCAATTTTGGCCCGAAATCCTTATCGGACCGGGCCGGGCCGGCCCGGTTCATTTTCGGGCCGGACCCGGGCCAAGCTTTTCAGCCCATGGGTGGCACGGCACGGCACGAAAAGAATTTGATCGCCACACTTCAATTTGACCACACACTGATCTAAAGCGGATATCAGTAATGTGCATTCATTTACGGTGTCATGTCTTGAATCTTTTCAGATCAAGGTCCAAATATCATAAATTTTAACAACTTTTCGCCAGCGCCAACTTTAATGTCTTCGGATCTTGGGGGTCGATCTCAGTTTCTGAGAAGAGATAAAGAACCACCAAACAGGTTACTTCATCTTTCCAAATAAATGAAAACATTGTAGGACACATCACCTTATACAACCCACTTAATCCTCTTCTTTCGTGCTCTTTTTCGATGCATCTTTAAGCATATGAGACAAGTTTGTGTTTAAAAATATGATAAAATATTGTCAAAATACATAATTCATTCAACCCTATCGGACCGGGCTGGGCGGCCCGAATTTTTATCGGACCGTGCCCGGGCCTCTCCGGAATGGCCCGAAGCCTTATTGGGCCGGGCCGGCCCAGTCCTTTAAGAAAAACGGACCGGGCCGGCACGGCCCGATAAGAACGGGCAGCCCGAATTGCCACCCCTAGGGTGATCACCCCCACAATGGGGACCGAATGACCAGTGAAACCAACGATGGGCCCGGAGCAGGGCCTTAAGTCTACCTGCTTCAACCCCATCTTTTCTACAGTTGACATAAACAGGATGTCGTAAGAGCTGCCCGTGTCGATCAGGAGCCAGCTGATGATGGTCGTCCCGATTTGTGCTTCGATAACGATGGCGTCGTCATGCAGAAGCTCGACTCCTTCCAGGTCCGCGTCGGTAAAGGTGATGGGGGGCCGTGCCACTCTTCTTCGCTTTGCCTCGCTACTGAGGCCCACCGCATTCACCTGCTGGGCATACATCTTCTTGCTTGACGAGGACGAATCCCCAGAAGACGGTCTGCCACAGATCAAATCTATGCGCATGACCGGCTTTGGTTGGTGGGGCTCTTCCCGCTCATCCTGCGGTGGAGGATCCGCTCCTTGCACCCTTAGCGGGGTTCTCTCTTCTCGGATCATTCTTCTGCCCTCAACGAAGCCCCCGAGGTGACCCGACTGGATCAACCGCTCGACCTCCCACTTGAGGGTGAAGCAGTCGTTGGTGTCATAGTCGTGGTCCTGATGATATCGACAATATTTCCGTAAATCTCGCCGCGTCAGGTCCGATCGCATCCCCTTGGGTGGCTCTGGCAACAGTCCAGCCCCGGTTGCCACGGCCAGCACTTCTATAACGGGGGCGTTGAGCTGGGTGTACTGGGCCTGTGGGGGCCCCTCAAGCCTTGGGACCGATCGGGGGGCTCTCGAGCCGGAGCGAATTCTCGTGTCGGGCCGGGATGGTCTTGCGGGCGATGCCCAGTGGGATCGCGCCTCGGTCGGGCCGGCTGGTCGCGACCTCAGGGCCCCTCTTCTTGCTTCGACCTGGGATAGGGCCGGGGCTCGCCCTGGAAGGATCTGGTCGGTGCGACCGGTTCCTTTATGCCGAGGGTTTCCTCAGTCAGCGCGTATCTCTCCGCCTACACGACTACCGCGTCGTAGTCGGCCGACGGGTCCCGGATCAAGGATTTGCGGAGGCTCCGATTCCGTAGTCCAGTCTTGAAGGCTAGCATGAGCACTTCATCGCCACATGCCACCACCGCCCACCTCTCATCCTGGAAGCGGCGCAGATATTTCCCAGTCGTCTCCCCTTCCCCTTGGATGATCATGCTAAGGTAGTCTAAGGGCTTTTTTTACGCGCCCGGCCCGGAACTCTTGGCAGAACTTGTGGGATAGTTCGTCGAAACTCCCAATGGATCTCGTCGACAAGCCATAGTACCATTCCAGCGCTGTGTCCTTCAGGCTCTGTAAGAAATGCCGGCATATGAACGCATCATCCACATCTTGTGTCTCCATCGCCCCCCGGTACTGTTGTACGTGGGAGAGGGGATCGCCTCTTCCACCATAGGTGGCCAGATGGGGGGCCTTGAACCTCACGGGTCTTGGGGCGGACGTGATCCATCACACCAATGGCGTGGCCTCCTCGGGGTAGGCGGGGCGCTATGGCGCGTGCCCTCTCCACCATTCCGGGGTTTGGCTCCGGTCGCGCCTCGGCTGCCGTTGGTTGTCACGCCCAGGGGAATAGCGAAAATGTCGCCTGGGGGGACTCCTTCCACGGGCAGAGGATTCGACAGGCGACAGGCTATGGTCATCCCAGTACCGTCGTCTCCCGGCTGTCTCCTCCGGGACCTCCCTCCGCTCCCGATTCTCCTTCAGGAGCCTTTCGCGTTCGACGGCAAGGAATCAGAGTTGTCGACGGACGGCCTCATCGTCCAGGATGGCCTGTCGGGCGGCCTCGGCCGCTTCACCCAAATGCCTTTGCGTGACGGTCGCCTCCTCCCGGCGTCTCCGTAGCAGCACGATCTCCATTTCTTCCTCCAAGAGCTTCCGTTGGGCCGCAATCTCCTTGGCGAGCCCCCGGTCTCCTCCCTCCTCCACAAACTGAGGGTGCAGATTCCGTCTCATGTTCAGGGGTTCAGAGGGGCCGGGAGGTGCTTCTGTCCCTATTGTCACGAAGCCCGCCATCACCTTAGTGAAGGCCTCGAAGCTCTGTTGTACCACGCGAGCCGAGGCCTGGACTGTCTCGACCTCTACCCCAGGGGGTGGGTCAGTCGCAGGAGTCATTGGTTGGGAGAGTGGTTCTTGATCCATGGGATCATTACCGTGGTCAGGATTTCGGGTGATTGGTATGGGTTCTGACATGGGTGTGACCCTTCGTTCCCACAGACGGCGCCAATTGTTGCGGGGTAGAACTCGCGTACAATGAATTTGTATTATGGGGAACTAAGGGCACGGTGGTTATGTTAATGACGGGATTAGGGTATGCTATTTTACAGGTGATTAGAGGGGGGAATGAGGCTAAGCTTGACGCGGAAGCTGACCACGGTATCGAATCCGGTAGGATGCAGAGATGGGGCCGAGCTGCCTAGGTTGCGGGCGAACGTGACCAGTGATGACGAGCTAACCTGTGTAAGGAGCAACTCGTCAGAAAGGCCGGGTTGGGGTCCAACCCTTAGCCTCTCTGATGCCTAAGTCAGTAATAGGACTTAAAGCGGTGGCTAGGCACGCAGGTTGGACTGAGGGTGAGTCGACCGAATGTGACGAGCTATGAGTGGAAGAACAAAGATATGGATGACCTTTGCTCTTGTGTGTGAGTAATGAGAACTGAGAGTAAACTTGCCAACCCCCTTACTATGAGAAGTGAATGGGTATTTATACCTGTCGGAGGTGGTTAGGTGGGGCTGACCTGGCATGCTGACTCGACGTGCTGAGCTGGCCCTACTGTCAGCGGAAGCTTCGGACGAGGATGTCAGTAACAGGAGTGTCAGCCACGCTTTTGTCAGACGACGCAACGGCCAGGGACGCTTTTGTCAGGGTGTCAGGACCGAAAGTATTAAGTGTCAGGGAGTGCAGCGGCCTGGGGGTGCTTTGCCAGATGGTCGGGCGGCGTTACTGTCTGTAACGTCCTTTGTACTAGGTTGTTTGTCGCGTTCGATGTGCCAGAGAGTCGTTGGTGCGTGTCCCAGATGTGGCGCTACCGATGGGGTCGCCGGGTAGCCCGGGTGATGGAAGGAGTGTGGCTCAGGGCCGCCAGGTCGCTTGATCACCCGGTCTCTGAGTCTCCTTGATGGCGTCTGCGGTGCAGTGCTACCGACCCGGATCCTAGAGGAGTGCGGCTCTACCATCGACCATAGTAGGGTACGCCCTTCCCTCGGCCGTGTCGGGCTCCGAGGTAGCCTGGCGCTCTGCCGTGGGTGAGCTAAACGCGGTCTCTGGGGTCGTAGGATTGGCACCCCAGCATTGGGCCCGCCAGCCTTCGTGACGAAGGAGTGACGTAGGTGGGGAGCTTGACGATAGGGGGTAGAAAATCGGGCTATCACGATCTTTAGGTCGTAACATATAGCATGCAAAATAATAGAATGGAGGACAAGGTCTCTTAATAAGTCTAAATAGTCACATCATCAATAGTATATATTGTTGGGGTGATACGTAGTCCAAATCCTATCTAAGTTCAAGAGTTCCAACAATTTTAAGGGTCATCATATCAACATGTTCATTTACAACAATATATCATACATGAGACAATACCAATATCCAAAAACCACCAACATGCCATACATGTAAATAACAACACTTCAAGGACATATTTAATATAGCCCAACCCTACCGTATATCCTAATTGAGTTTCAGAGATGTTATCTAATCATTTGCGTGCATAAAAATATTTCCACAATAATTTAGGGGGGCGGGTCTACTAATGATCTCAGAGGAAGTCTCATCCTTGATCATGTTAAGGGTCAAATTCATTCACACATGCTTTGTATTGTTCCAGTCCATAAAAGTTCATCAAAGAACAATTTTCAAATATATCCATACTAAGATGTGTAGAGGTTATAAACAAATCCAAGTATGAAGCCCATAATCCAACAAGCAGCCGGGCCAAAGCCCGAAACCCAACCAACAATTCCATGACCTCACAAACTAAGGCCAAAGCCTGCAGTCCAACCCCAATAATCAGCAGTCAAGGCTCACAGCTCAACAAGCAACATGGAAGAAGCCCATAGGAAAACAACAGTAAGGGGGCAAGACTCAAGTCACCCAACAACTAGGGCAAAACCCCAATCTTACAATAAAGCAGGTTCAAACCAACTAGCCACCTAAATAATAAGCACACGGGAGACCCATACCAAGGTGGCAAACCCAAATGAAATAGAGATAGTGGTGCAACCAAAAGAAGCGACGAGGGGTGGCGACGATTGTCGAGCCCCAAAGAGCCCCAAAGAAATACTCACGCTCAGTTCAACATCATTGCAAAGTAAGAAGATCACAATTTAACCCAAAAACCAAAAATTATAGCAAATTTACCCAACATCGAAAATCGTCGAAGAACACCGAACCCTGATGTTGTGTCATCGAGTGGCTGCGACTGCTCGACGGGGAAAGGGAAATAAACTGAGAAGAAACCAAGCCCCAACAACTAAATCCGACCCAAATCTCAACTAAAAATCAAAACTAAAAGTCAGATGGAGGAAAGATGAGATTTTTGCATGAAAAATCAAGGAGGGGGAAAGGGTGTCAAATAGAACCTCAGAGGATGCATGAGAGAGGGGAGATGGGCCTTATCTTTAACGCGAGTGGTTGTGATCAGGGAAAAACATGTCGATTTGAAGTAATGAGCAACGAAGCCCTGTCGGAGAGGAGAGATAAGGGGGAGAGTCAAAGCACTCAAGTGAATCACAGAGGGGGAGTTAAGGCAGAGGCACTTGGGTGGGGGGTTGCGAGTCACAGCCCTTTGTGAAATTTTCGCTAAGGAAGTGGATCTGTTCAGGGTGAGGGGGAGAAAGAGAAAGATCGAGAGTTTTCATCGCATGGGGAGCATTTGGTCACATCAGGGGAGCTCAGACATGGAAATTTTAGGCGGAGTTGGCCGTAAGGTTGGTGGATCGGGGAAAAAGTAAAATAAAATGGAAAGAAGAGAGCAAGTCTGTGATGTTGGGCCATAATGAAAAGAATAAGAAATGAGAAGAATGAAAGGAAGATGAGGGGTTTTGCAGGCTTGGGCCTTGAGCCAAGAAGAAAATTAAGACGAACAAGAAAAGAGAAGACAGCTTGAGAGAAAAGTAAAGAGAAAAGAAAGGAAATGTATGGGATTAAAGGGAAATATATTACAACATATAAAAATTATGGAAAATTGTAAATTAATTTCTAGAATTGATATAGAAAATACAGGGTATTACACGCTCTAGTGTTTCTTCTTGTCATCTCAGGATCAAACCCGTGGTATCAGATCTTGAGTTGAAAGATGACGTCAACAAACAACACTTTTCTTGAAGGCCAATCGATTTCTCGTCCACCCTTGCTCATCGGGTCTAACTCCGAGAGTTGGAAGAATAGAATCAAAATCTATCTCAACTCCATATCTTATGACTTGTGGAGCACGTTGAGACTACATATGAAGCACCAACAAAACCGGACATATCATGGGCCAAGGAAGAGAAAGAGAAAGATACTTTGAACGTGAAGGCGATGAATACGCTCTATTGTATAGTTGATAACACAGAGTGCAATTGGGTTTCCTTGGCAACCATGGCTCCTCAAATCAGAAATATTCCTTAGGTAACCCATGAAGTTAATAATAGAGTAAAAACATCAAAAGTTTCTGCTCACTTGTACGAGATCTTCTAAATGAAAGAAGAAGAATCAACAACAGAGTTGTACACTCGCTTCACAGAGATCATCAACTCCCTTGCCAGGTAGGTAAGAGCTACACCCAAAGCAAGCACATAGGTAAGATTTTCTGATCTCTCACACCTGAGTGGGAGAGGAAGACAACGGCCATATAGGAATGAAATGATCTTTTAAAGCTTACCTTGGAGGATCTCATCAGTAAACTTATGGCATACAAGCTTTAGATGCAACAAAGAAAGGATAAGGATCAAACTAATGAGAAGAAAGCTATTTCTTTCAAAGTCACCTCGGAGACAGATTAATCAGGAGATGAAGTTGAAGAGCAACTTGTACGTATAACAAACGGTTTCAGAAAGCTTCTAAAGTCTGGTAAAATCAAAACCAAGAAACATAGATTACCTAATGAATCTTCTATGTGTTTTGGATGTAACAGACCAAGATATATTAATAAGTTTTTGCCCTATGTGGTCAAACTTTGGATATGTCATCCTATGAGGAGGAGGAGGAGGAAAAGGAGGGAGCCTACATGTGCTTTATGGCACTCGATGAGGTAAATCTAAACTCTGACTCTGATGATGAAGATTATGATTGGCAACAAGAGTTTTACAAACTTTATATGCAATATGAAAACACTTTAAAAGAACTTTTAATTCTTAAAAAGACGCATAAAATGCTGATAATGAAAAATTAACTAAATTAGAAAAAGAAAATAATGAATTAAAAGACGAAATAATTAAATTTAAAAATGATACAATTCCAGATGATATTGCTAAAACGGTGATAATTTATAAAAAGAAACCTTACAATTAAGTATAGAAACCCATAATTTAACAAAAGAAAACAAACTTCTGAAAAATTAAAGTAAAGCCTTAAACAATAGGATTAATGAACTAGATAAGAATATATCAAACATTACATTAAAATATGATGATTTACATAAAAATGTTGAAAATTTTAATGGAGGAAAAGAAAGATTAAACAATATATTAATTAAGCAAAAGCTAACTAATATAAATTTGGACTTGGATATAAAAAGAAAAATCAAACTAATAATAATAAAACTAAACAAAATTTTGCATTAATATATACAAGATCTACTAAAGAAACTACAAGTAATATGCAAAGCATAAATCATCCTAAGAATAAAAATACAAAGATGAACCATGCAAGTTTAATGATGCTTTTAAAGTATGGATTCATTAAATGGTTCAATAAAAATGAAAAAAAATATGTAAATAATTTTACGAAAAACATCCACTTGTCTAAAAATTATAAATATAAAAACAATGGAAACTAAACCTACTTTGGTTTGGTTTTCAATTGAATGCCTAATCTTTTGAAACCAAAACTAAGGTACCGTTACCCAACGCTAATTTTATGGGTACCTTATATAAGAAGAGAACTAATTGAAAAAATAATAATAATTAGATAAAATGATTACTTAAATATAAATTAATCATATAAGTGTAGTGAAAATCTATCTATATTTCATTATATGCATGAATAATCGGCTAGAATATGCACCATAGTCGTCTAATCTAAAGTTTTATTAGACTGTTTTTAGTTTCCAGGAATTAGTCCATAGAGTTATTCTGTTAGTCGACTAATACACTGACTAGTCTTTTAACTACATTGCCCTAGCCGACTAATCGTCCTGTTTTTTTGGCAAATTCTGATTTGGAATATTTTCTATTTATGTCGTTTTTTCTTATTTTCTTTGGATTTCATCCAACTCAATGAGCTTGAGTTTGGAATTTTATGACTACTCACATGGACCCAAAAGGTATAGGATACCAAATTTTTTCAATATTTTTTAGGCATCCACTAAAGCTTGATGCTACCCCGTACAACCCTGAGATTTAATGTTCCATCAAGAGGACAATGGATGAATTCAGGGGGAGCTTTAAAAGTTAAGATGCATATTTGTTTGGGGGCTCAATAAAAAGTCTGTAAGTATGGTTTCACCACTTGGTATATTTTAACATGTGGTATCTTTGATTAATTAGTGTCACACATATATGCTAACACATTGACACATTCATTAGATCGGATACAAATAAAAATAATATTTATAAAAATGATGCATTTTGACCACACACTTTGTTTCACATTTGATGAACACATGATATTGCATGAACATTCCACTTGCATTTGACTTAAATTATTAATCAATATGTTATGCAAGTGAGAGAATATTAATATAGGAATTGTGTGTGTGTGTAACACTTGGTATCTTAATGATTGAGATATTGAGTCACCTACACTTATAAGAATATTTAATTTGACTCATGTCATCCTTAAATGGGAGAAAAAGGTTAATATAAAATATGTCATATAAGGGGGAAATATTTTAAAAAGATAATTAATTTGAATTAACGACACCTTTTTTGATAATGTTAAAGTGGCAAAAAAATTAGATGTCATACATAACATAGGTTTACATGTTAAGCGTGTGGTATCTAGTTCACGTGGTATCTAATACATTTATTGGTGCACGTTGCATCTAGTTCACGTGGCATCTAGCACATTCATTGGTATATATGATACATATATTGCTAACATGCTATATTGCAGGGAGAGTATGTATGTATATCATATTTTTATGTATTCATGTTTGTCATCATAGAGATGGGAAGAATGTTGAAAATGGAGTCACGTCATGTTTAATTAGATGATGAGTAAACATGTCATCTAATAATCTATATCAACTAATTATCTATGAGTGTATGTATGAAAGTATAAAATAAATCAAAGAGCACTCAAAGTTAAGTGAGTTCAACCAATATATAGCACTAAAGGGAATCGAGACAAGGAATCCAAAGATTCAAGACTACGTCAAGAAGCTCAAAGTAATATTTATTTTGATGTATTTTTATTTTTGTCTTGATTAGAATGTTAAAGCCTTGGTTGAAGCTTACACACACTTATAAATTTTTCAAATAAATTTTCTAAATATTTTCAAAATATTTAGAAAATATTTTCAAAACATATCCTAAGTGTTAGAGGCCAAAAACAATGTTTTATATGCTAACTGGTTGACTAGATGGATACCCAATTGCGAAGAAATAATCTAGAAATCATTGGCTGGCAGCATGTCAATCTAGTCGGCTAGAGTACATGAAGTAGTCGACTAACTAATGAATTAGTCGACTAGTAAGTATATTGTAGTTGACTAGAAAATTCATAGAGCAACCACTCTCTTAACATGTCTGGTCTAGTTAACTAGAAGCCTCCACCAAATCAACTTAACTAAGCCATTGGTCGATTAGGATCACTACTCTAGTTGACTAAAAATAACCGTTGGCTTATAAATGGGAATTTTTCTACTGGCTGTTTTTGACCGTTTTAAGGGTGTTTTGGTAAATTGTTTTGGCACGTTTTTCATCTTATGTATAGATGGCAATTCAGATGTTAATGCTATGAATTTATAAGAGAAAAATTATTTTTTTGCAAATGAAAAGATTGTTTTATGCTCAAAATTGGTTTTAAGAAAACCCCTCTTTTGGCCTAAGTTTCTAACAGTTTTTCAAACTTTTATTACCCAAACTTTGGTCTCCAAAGATCTTCAATTTCCATCATTTTGAGTTCAAGTTTTCTACGGCCCAATCACTTTCACAAGAGCTTCAATTCAGGCTATATGTAATTGTATCCAATAAATCATTGTAAGTATATTCTCCATTGTGGCTGTGAGAAGTGTTAGTTAGAAAATCCTTAAATGAGTTGAGGTGTTGATTGTAAGTTGAAATCCTACAGGATTGATGTTCTTGTAATTCTCTCGGTTGAGAGGTTATTAGTGGATTTTTTAAGTGGGATTTGGTTGCTAGATGTAGGTCACAAGGTGACTGAACTAGGTTAAAATTCTATTATTTGCAATTGATTTTCTGTGATCGTGTTATTCTCCTGGACCTCTTTATTTTACATTGCTTACTCTATTTATAAAATTATTGATTAATATTTACCATTAGTCAGTCAAGATTAAATCTTAGGTAGAAACTTATATGATTTGTTTTAAATTTCATAATCATTATTCATCACATCTATTGTTTCTACTTGCCATCTCAGGATCCATAATTTCTTCTTTGGGTAACTGATACTCATTATTCACTATATGTATACGAAAATGATAAAAATGAGATTGTGAGATGGTGTGGTGGGATCTTAATGTCTTGAGCTAGCTAAATCTAATTTCCAAGTCAATAATCAGAACCATTCATTCAACTTTATCCATCATGTGATCTTTATGTATCAAAAATCTTGTTTTTTGGATATTTCTATCAAATATATCAAGTGTACGCAAGATGGACGTCTTACAATCTACCTATACATGTAACATAATTAGAACGGTTTTATCCATAGATTTTTTGGGTTTACACTATCTAATTTTTAAGACTATTGTTATTCGCACCACAGAAATTTATGAATACACCACACTATTTAATTCACCACACCTATATTTTTAACATCAGATGTTCGGATTTGGATATCCGAACTGCTCTAATACTTTTATTCTTCCGGAATTGCAAAGCTGAACAGTATAATACAATATGTATTGTGCTCGGATTTACACATGTATTGTATTAGAGCCGTTCGGATCTCCAAATCCGAACATCTGATGTTAAAAATATAGGTGTGTTGAATTAAGTAGTGTGGTGTATTCATAAATTTCTATGGTGCGAATAACAACACTCAATTTTAAGTCATAGATATATCTACACGTTCTTTACGATGAGCGTTACCGATTATTGATTGGCGTTACCGGTTGGGCTAGCTCAGGATAAGGATCTTAGCTCATTATCTCACCATATCATTACCCCCTCCGCACACACAAACACACACATGCACACATATATATATATATATATATATATATATATATGTATGTATGTATGATGTAAGTAGGTTTACATATAAACAAAAATAAAAGTACGTTCTTTTGTAGCAAGGGGTGTAATATCTCTCATGATATTGCAGCAGTTATTGGTGTGCCTTGTTGAGTATTGGACTTCTCACTATTTGGTTTTGATGATGAGCAAACATAAATACTTGTGACTAATCCCATACATGCAGTGAATCCATTGCCTAAGCTTATCATGACAATCAAATAGCAATGGATGACCATGAAGTTCAAGCAAAGCTCAAAGTTGAAGATTGGGTGATCAATATTAAAGAATGGAGCTTCAAAGACTTAAAAAGACTTCAAGATCATTCAAGAGAAAGAAGAGAAGCTAAATCAAATGTAATATTTTTATTCTCTTTTCTTTCTCATTAGAATGTAGTTTTGAAGTAGTTTATTGTTGAATCTCACACACTTCACTCTTTCTACCCTAGGAAGTCATTAGAAATCAATTCCTAGGTTTCCAACTTCTTTTATTCTAAGTTGTGCAATTTAGACTTCCAACAGGCGACTGCAGTTCAATTTACATGCACCTGTATAAAAACAGTCGACTGTGAATGGTTCAAGAGTCGACTGTTATGCACACTCTGTTTGACTTGATTTTTGGGCTTTCAGTTCTTTAACTTTCATCAGGCGACTGCAGTACAAAGTACATGCGCCTGTCTAGTGTCAGGCGCCTATGAATTATTAGCAAGTCGCATGTCTCATCTTGCCCAAACTTCTTAAGTTTTGTTAACTTTTGCACTAGCCACTGTAGATAATGTAAGAAGGATTTACAGGCGCCTACCCATGGCACATGCGCATGTGACTTGTTATTAAGTCGCATGTCTCATGTTGCCCAAACTTCTTAAGTTTTGTTAGCTTTTGCACTAGCCCCTGTAGGCAATGTAAGAAGGATTTACAGGCGCCTACTCATGGCACAGGCGCTTGTATATGCTTCTACAGTCGCATGTCCAACACTTGCCCAAAACTTTGATTTTGGCAAGTTACGCATTTGTACAACAGACGACTGATGTTGGTTTCCCAGTCGCCTGCCCATGGCACATGCACCTATGGGTTCCACATCAGTCGCATGTCCTTGTTTACCCAGAATTCTTTGTTTTCACATCTTACGCATCAGTCGCCTGTAGAAGGTTTCTCAATCGCCTGATGGTATTCAGGCGGCTGTCCAACCGTCATCAGTCGACTGTCCTACATGGTAAGTCACCGTTTGAATTCTCACCTACTCTCTGACACAGTGCAGTAGTCGACTGTTGTTCCCTCACCAGTCGACTATCTGTACTGTAATTCTATCTATTGGTTGTTTCCACACGGATTTCAAAGGGGGTTTTAGGTATTCTATTTGAGGGTTTTGGAGAACCTATAAGCGGGGCTTCTACTGTTCCATTGGTGTGTTTATTCATTCTATTAGCAACTCAAGAATTCATCTTCAAGCTCTCAAGATCTCATTCTCTCTAAGCCCTATAATCGCATTCTCTCTTGCTCTCCAACCTAGAATCAAAGTTGATACCCTCTAGGCATTTGGTGGTGACAAGAGAAAGGGCTTCACTCTCTTCTTGGAAGAGATCAACACTCACTTCACTTTGCTCCTTCAAGTTCTACTTCAAGGCATAGGTGAATTGTAAGTGTATTTCATAATTTCAAAACTTTCGTTATTTGATTTCACTCTCGGTTTGTGAGA
>CM061142.1:313371938-313381938 GCA_030789695.1 Scilla litardierei | reverse complement strand
TGGTGTTGTTAGGCCTACCCCTTTGGGTAGTTCCAAAACTACTAGTATCAGTGCTCCCTTCATTCAAAAATTTAATGCTGGAACTATGCAGAAGCGTTGGGCGGATGTTTGTGTTATGGGAAAAAGTAAAGATCAAGATTGTAGCTTGGACTACATAGCCCCTAGGATTGAATCTGGGGGTAGGCCGGTTGCTACAATTACAAAGGAGGAGATTGCTGCCAATGTTGGTCACCGGGAGAATACCCTTGTGGGTTATGTAATGGGAAGCAGACCGTATTTTTCACATCTGAAAGCTTATGTTATTCGTATGTGGAAACCTTCTGGTGGTCTTGAGGTCTTCTCTCAAGAAAATGAGTTCTTCTTCTTTAAATTCTCCCTAGCAGAAGACTGTAATAGAATCCTTCTGGAGGGTCCCTGGTTATTTGATGGTAGCTTAATTGTCCTTAGAAAGTGGAGTGCTGATATTGGTATGGGATGTGATCTTCTGTCTTTAGTCCTTGTTTAGGTACGGTTTCCGTCCTTGCACCTAAAACTATGGTCCAAAAGTATTATCAGCAAGGCAGTGAGCACTATTGGCAAGCCACTATATATGGTCAGAGCCACAGCTAAGGGGTAAAGACTTGCATATGCTAGATGCTTTGTGGAAATTGATGTGTCTCGTTCTTTGCCTCATAATATTTTTCTGGATATAGAAGGTGAACAACGCGTGGAGCTGGATGTTATATATAAATGGTTTCCTCCTAAATGTACTAAGTGCTGCAGTTTCGGGCATGTGGATGTTCAATGCCCTTCAGCACCCATGTGGAAGATTAAATAGACACTTCCCCCATCAGATACCTCTCCTTCCACCCTTATGTGCTCAGGTAACTTTTTAACCAATCTAGTATCCCTTCTACTAATATGATTGATGATGATATCATGGAAGTTATGTGTTCCCCGAGTTCTGACAATGAGCCTCTTATTGAGATTCCTCCTAAGGATTCTATGGATATGAATATTCCCCTTGAGGCCTCTATGAATGTGTGGTTCCACCTTCTCTTATCTGTCCTCCTGGTAACCTTGATGCTGCTGGTGCCTCTATTACCCCCCAGGGAGGTCTATGCATACTGCCACAGCCATTGATGATGCGCCACATATCCTTGTTGCTGAGGATACTACGGAGTGGCAGGTTTAAGTTCATAAAAGGCTGAAAAAGCATCTTGCTAGTATTTGCCCTCAAAGGAAACCTGAGCCTAAGAAATCTAAAAATCCTAAGAATATACCTAGCCCTAAGAAAGTAGCTCCTCTGGTTGGCCCTAGGAGGAGTGAGAGTGGTATAACGGGCTCCCACATGCTTTAATATGTCTATCTTTGACTGGAACGTCCATGGTTTGAATAAAGTAGCGCGGTGTCAGGATCTTTAGGGACTGCTTAAGATTCATTCTTCATCCATGGTTGGTCTTCTAGAAACCAAGATTAGAAAGGCGAGCTCTCAACGTGTTCTATCTTGCTTCCCAAGTGATTGGTCTGCTATTAATAACTATGGGAGCTCTAATGGAGGTAGAATTTGGATATTATGGGACGTCAGGATCTGGTCTTGCATGCTTCTTCATTCCTCTGATCAGGTTATTTCTATCTCTGATACAAATAAGGGTGGTTTCATGTGTATAGTCTCATTTGTATATGGTGCCAATCATATGGCCTCTCGTACCACCCTCTGGTCTGATCTTCTTTACACTCAATCCTATGTTGGTAATTCCCCCAGGGTAGTCTTAGGGAATTTTAATTCTGTTGGGTTTGTAGAAGAAAATTTTGGTGGCAGGCCTATTTCCCAATCTCCCTTGGATCCCGTCAATAATTGCATCAAGACTTGTGGTCTTATGGATCTTAAATTTGTTGGTAATACTTGGAGCTGGAACAACCATTCTGAAGGGAAGCAGCATACTTCAGCTAGACTGGACAAGATTCTCTATGATTCTAGTTGGACCAACTCTCTCCCATCTACATGTTATTGCTATCTTCATTCCTCTACCAGTGATCGCTCTCTTATGCTTCTTCATTTTGGCGATAATCCAATTTTGAGGCCCAAACCTTTCAGGTTCTCTAACTATTGGTCCCGTCATTCGGACTTCCATGTAGTTTTACTTAGAGCATGCAGCCCCCTATTGCTGGAGTGCCTTAATATCAGATAGCACATCAACTCAAGAGGCTGAAGTGTCTTCTTAAATCCGGGTCTCATGGTTTAATTGATGACCCCGCTTCCCACATTAAAGACCTTAGAAGGAGACAGGCAGCTATTCTGGCTGATGATGTATATCCTGACTCGGCTCACAATAATCAATTAGCCCAGCTTCGTAGCGAACTGGATCATTGGCTGCAACTGGAGGAGTCTAAGTGGCAGCAGAAGAGTAGAATATCTTGGCTCTCCGATGGTGATAAGAACATAGCTTTCTTTTTCTCTGCTACTAAGGCTAGGTATTCCAAGAACTCCCTTTCTCATTTATTTAACTGTGACAGATCTCCATCTGACAACAGTGCAGATATTTGGAACACTGCCCCTTCTTTTATGAAAATCTCTTTTAAGCAGTCTGATTATTGGAACGTGTTCCCATATTTTCCTGTTAAAAAGCAGTTGACTCCTTCTAGTTTTGAATGGCTCATTCGCCCTATTTCTCCAGTGGAAATCAAGAACGCGGTTTTCCTATTAGGAGCCGATAAGGCTCCATGTCCTGATGGCATTAATGCTTATTTCTACCATACGAACTGGGACACAGTTGGCAGCGAATTCTTTCTTTTCCTCTGGCAGGTTCCTAAAAGAACTCAACCATACCTTTTTATGCCTAATGCCTAAATCTGATTCAGCCTCCACTCTTAATTGTTGGATCTTGTGGATTGCAAACAGCACTAGAAGGGGGGTTGAATAGTGTTGTGCAAATAGTAAATCTTTTTCGTTTGTTGGTTAGCACAATTATAAACCTTCTATTGTTGCCTAAGAAACCAAGTAGAGTGATCTACGCTTGGTTCTTAATCAACAAGCCAATATTATAAATAAAGTTGATCAGAGAAATAACACAGCAGGTAGTTGACTCCCTATGAACAGTAGTCGACTCCCAGAGAATTTATAAGCACAACTCTGCTGAGTGATAAGATACAAAAGATTACAAATAATACAAATATTATATCTTTATTCACAGCGGATAAAAGAGAGTTAATCTTTGCAATAGATGTACAACAATCAGCAAATAATAATGTAAAAGCAAAGATAAACAAACACAGAAAGAATCAAACACAAACACAAAAATTTTTATCCTGGTTCCCCACAACTTGGGTACATCCAGTCCCTGACCAATCTGGTACGAGATTTCCACTATTTGTCTTAGCAAATACAAGCACCTAACTTCACTCGTTAGAATTTTCCAAACACCTAGCCTTGACCAGGATTTCCAACCACTTAGACGTGTCTAGGATTTTCACTTGCCTCACAACCCAAGGACTTTTCCTTGCCTCACAATCCGAGGACTTTCAACACCCTTATCACCAAGGGACTACAAGTAAAATCAAATCCAATACACCACAATGAATTACTGGAGATTGGTTTTAACACCCAATAATTTTATAG
Source organism: Scilla litardierei (assembly GCA_030789695.1). Lineage (NCBI taxonomy): Eukaryota > Viridiplantae > Streptophyta > Magnoliopsida > Asparagales > Asparagaceae > Scilla > Scilla litardierei. The sequence continues at coordinate 313,378,340 of CM061142.1, read as the reverse complement.
CCAAGATTAAATTTGCAATTGTGCTTAACGTGGCTAAAAGAATTTAAATCGTTCGTAGATCACATAAAGAATATGAATTTATTCAATGTGATCTAGAATCTAGATGTGTTCTTAGATCACACAAATAATATGAAAGTATTCAATGTGATCTAGAATCTAGATGTTTCAAAAATCCTTTGAGAATATGAAAAATCAAAGAGAAGAATTTTGAAAACCAATTTCCAATAGCCAAATAATAATAATGATCTTAAAAAGAATTATAAAAGAATATAAGCAATAAGATCAGAAATTGAAAACCCATTTTTGCTATGAAGAACTTTTAGAGCAATGAGAACGATGAGATCTTTTGAGAGAATAAGGATTTTGCTCAAGAATGCATTGGTGAGGAAAATGTTCTCATATGGTCTCTATGTATAGAGCTAAAAGAGAATTCGAAATGATTCAAAATCAAGTTTGACTTTTGCCCAAAAATCAAGTAAGGAATAAATGAGAGAGTGAATCAAGGAATTCTAGTCGCACAGCTGGTAGTCGACTCCCTAACTTTGATAGTCGTCTCCTAAAGTGTTTTTGAGAAAATCTGCTACAACTGTTAGTCGACTCTCTAACTTTGATAGTCGACTACCAGAGTATCTTTTCAGGGAGAAGGCAGAAATCAGGGTAGTGAACTACTCTGTGTTTGTAGTTGACTACAAGTTGAAACTTAGCTTCTATGAAAAGTATGCTCTCAAATAAGTTTTAAAACAAGTTTAAAAAAAATTTAGAAAATCATTTTGTGTGTGTGCACATTCTTTCTTGGCTTTGACATAATCCTAAGAAAATGAAAACCAACTCACACACTAGACTCTATGAAGAACTTGAAGCTATGGTTGAGCTTGAGCTAGTTGCATAGGCTTCACTTGAGTTTGAGCTCCTCTTTAGCTTGAGCTTGAGCACATTCTTTGAGCTTCATCTTCAAGCTCCTCTTGTGCTAAAGCTTTATAATGTAGACGTGGAATGCGAGCTCAATCCATCTTTATCTTCTAAGTGTGTAGTTATAGTTCTTCTTCTCGGAATATGTTTCGAGCTTCAATTAGCTTATTGCACAACCTACACACTTAAGTAGTATGATTAGTAATTTAACAACATTTGGTGCGATCATCATCAATCCATCACTCTCCCCCTTTTTAATGATGACACCCAAATGAAAAACATATGAATAATATGAAATAAAATAAAAACCGATGAGTAAGTATACTTACTCCCCTGCTTAGATGCAGTTATTATTCATTCATGTTTTTGCTTGCATTCACTTTTTCTCCCCTTGTCATCATAAAAAATATAATAGTATACATACCAAGTGAAAAGAAAATTTATGTAGGCTCCCCCTCAAAGTTTGCATCATTAAAGTTGGGTCTCCCCCTTAATGTATGCAAGGATTTAGAGATTTATTGGGAGCTCTTCTATTAATCCATTATAGTTTTGGTACCTGAAAATCAAACAAATAATTTTGGTACCCTTTCTTTTTGGGTCCGTGGGATTAGTCATACATAATGATGTAATCATCAACCAAGAGGGAACCAAACCTAGTTGGGTTGAGATTTCCCATAAGTAAATCTATAATCTCTACAAAAATGAACATTGTTCATAAAACTAGAAATGTAATTGTCTTTCATTTGAACGGTTCCAATTTTGGGAATCCGAATTTTGACATATCCATTTTCAGTTTTAGGAACTCTAGCTTGATGATGAGAGATCCTAGCATTTTGATTGGTCATATTATAACCTAAGCCATGTTTGCTAGATTGGGGTTTTTGTGATCTAATCAAGCTATCTAATTTTTCTTTACCTTTATTGAACCAAGCAACATTATTAACCAAGTCCTCATGATTTGCCTTAATGGCGGTCATGTTCTTTTCTAAGTCTCTAAACAAATTTTCTAGGTTTTTGAGTTCTACATTGAGAAACCTATTCTTTTCAATTAAATCTTTATTGTTGCTAATCAATTTTAGGTTCTCTTCCCTAATCTTTTCTAGCTCTTGATTAGTAGAATTAGAACCACAAGATTTATGCATCTTTTTGAGAGTTAAAAGCTCTTTTGAGTTGGACTTCATATAATGCATAAATTTTATGAAATTCCTCCTCATAATCAAGTTCCTCATCATCGCTACTATCGCTATCACTAAAGTTATGGTAGGAATTTACCGTGGGATCTCCTCATGTCATAAAGCACATATATGAGTTCTCATTCCTTTTGCTTGCTTTTCCTTCATTTTCGAATGATGATGAGCTATCGGAATCCTCTTCATCATCGCTTCTATCCCATGCCGCTAAAGCTTTTCTATTTGGCCTTTTGCTGTTGTATGGCTTCGTTCTTTTATCTCTGTTTTTCTTTAAAGGACACTCATTCTTCATGTGCCCTGGCCTATTACAATCATTACAAATAACATCATTAGTGGAATTGAACTTACGGTTGTAGGACTTACGTGCATTTAACATTTTCTTGAATCCTTTGGAGATGAGTGCCATTTGTTTTTCCATCTCATATTTGACTTCATTATCAGACTCCTGTGTATCCGATGTTGCTTTGAATGCAAGGTTCTTCTTCTTTTCACCGTGTTCCTTGGTCTTTCGCTCTTGCAGTTGGAGTTCATAGGCCATTAGATTGCCGATGAGCTCCTCCAAGGTTAGCTTTGAAGTGTCGTTACCTTCTTCAATGGCCGAAGCTTTGGATTGCCATTCGGGAGTGAGGGCTCTAAGGATCTTGCATACGTGATCCTCTTGTGTGTACTTCTTTCCCAATCCCGCAAGTGTGTTGAAAATCTCCATAAATCTCGTGTACATCTCCGTTATGTTCTCGCCTTTCTCCATCATAAATTTTTCATACCTGCCAGCATAAAGAGAGGATTTTGACGATTTAAATTTTTGGTTACCTTCATGCGTTACCTCATGGAGTTTCCATATTTGGTGCGCGGAGGTAGCCATGGAGATGCGGTTGTACTCCGTTGTGTCAAGGCCGCAATATAGAGTGGACATCGCCTTGGTATTTAGAGACACTTTGTCCGTCTCCTTCTTGGTCCATTTTTCTTCCTCAAGAGTGGGTTCTTCATAAGGATTTTCCACTATCTTCCATAGATCATAGGAGATAGAGAGAAGGTACATTCACATCCGATTCTTCCCAGATCCATAATTTGATCCGTTGAGAAGTGGTAGTCTGGTTGAAGATTGTCCTTCGGGGAAATGATTGGTTGATGCCATCTATAACCTTGCTCTGATACAAAGTGTTGGATCCTGCGGATGGCAAACAACACAAGAAGGGGGGTTGAATAGTGTTGTGCAAATAGTAAATCTTTTTCTTTTGTTGGTTAGCACAATTATAAACCTTCTAATGATGCCTAAGAAACCAAGTAGAGTGATCTATGCTTGGTTCTTAATCAACAAGTCAATCTTATAAATAAAGTTGATCAGAGAAATAACACAGCAGGTAGTCGACTCCCTATGAACGGTAGTTAACTACCAGAGAATTTATAAGCACAACTCTGCTGAGTGATAAGATATATAAGATTACAAATAATACAAATATTATATATTTATTCACAGCGGATAAAAGAGAGTTAATCTTTGCAATAGATGTACAACAATCAGCAAATAATAATGTAAGAGCAAAGATAAACTAACACAGAAAGAATCAAACGCAAACACAAGAATTTTTATCCTGGTTCCCCACTACTTGGGTATGTCCAGTCCTCGACCAATCCGATACGAGATTTCCACTATTTGCCTAAGCAAATACAAGCACCTAACTTCACTCGTTAGGATTTTCCAAACACCTAGCCTTGACCAGGATTTTCAACCACCTAGACTTTTCTAGAATTTTCACTTGCCTCACAACCCCAGGACTTTTCCTTACCTCACAATCCGAGGACTTTCAACACCCTTATCACCAAGGGACTACAAGTAAAATCAAATCTAATACGCCACAATGAATTAGTGGAGATTGGTTTTTACACCCAATAATTCTATAGCCAAGATTAAATTTGCAATTGTGCTTAACATGGCTAAAAGAATTTAAATTGTTCGTAGATCACACAAAGAATATGATTTATTCAATGTGATCTAGAATCTAGATGTGTTCTTAGATCACACTAAGAATATGAAAGTATTCAACGTGATCTAGAATCTAGATGTTTCAAAAATCCTTTGAGAATATGAAAAATCAAAGAGAAGGATTTTGAAAACCAATTTGCAATAGCCAAATAATAATAATGATCATAAAAAGAATTATAAAAGAATATAAGCAATTAGATCAGAAATTGAAAAACTGTTTTGGCTATGAAGATCTTTTAGAGCAATGAGAACGATGAGATCTTTGAGAGAACAAGAATTTTGCTCAAGAATGAATTGGTGAGAAAAATGTTCTCATGTGGTTTTTTTATAAAGCTAAAGGAGAATTCGAAATGATTCAAAATCAAGTTTGACTTTTGCCTAAAAATCAAGTAAGGAATAAATGAGAGAGTGAATCAAGGAATTCGGATCGCACAACTGGTAGTCGACTCCCTAACTTTGGCAGTCATCTCCTAGAGTGTTTCTGAGAAAATCTGCTACAACTGGTAGTCGACTCCCTAACTTTGGTAGTCGACTACCAGAGTATCTTTTCAGGGAGAAGGCAGAAATCAGGGTAGTGAACTACTCGGTGTTTGTAGTTGACTACAAGTTGAAACTTAGCTTCAATGAAAAGTATGCTCTCAAATAAGTTTTAAAACAAGTTTAAAAACATTTTAGAAAATCATTTTCTGTGTGTGCATATTCTTTCTTGGCTTTGACATAATCCTAAGAAAATAAAAAACAACTCACACACTAGACTCTATGAAGAACTTGAAGCTATGGTTGAGCTTGAGCTAGTTGCATAGGCTTCACTTGAGTTTGAGCTCCTCTTTAGCTAGAGCTTGAGCACATTCTTTGAGCTTCATCTTCAAGCTCCTCTTGTGCTAAAGCTTTAGAATGTAGACGTGGAATGTGAGCTCAATCCATCTTCATCTTCTATGTGTGTAGTTATAGTTCTTCTTCTCGGAGTATGTTTCGAGCTTCAATTAGCTTATTGCTGTTTCGAGCTTCAATTAGCTTATTGCACAACCTACACACTTAAGTAGTATGATTAGTAATTTAACAACATTTGGTGTGATCATCATCAACACAAACCACTTGGGGTGGGACTAGATTCCCATCATTAATGACTATAGGACTATATCATACTGTAATGTTCTCAATAAAGTTATCTCTAAGGTTCTCTGTAACAGGGTGCAGAAGGTTATTTCTGATATTATATCTCCCCATCAAGCTGCCTTTCTCAAGTGCCATCTTATCAGTGACTGTTCCCTTTTAGCCCATGAATTGGTTAGGGACTTCAATAAACCCATGGGTAGCCGCTTATGCCTCAAGGTTGATCTGAAGAAGGCTTTTGATTCGTTAAACAAGGAATTTATCTACTTCTATGGGTTTCCCTCCTCGTTGGATTATATGTATTAAGGAGTGCATATCTAGCCCTACTTTCTATGTGCTCATTAATGGATCCCCATCTGGGTTCTTCTCTAGTAATCGAGGTATCAGGCAAGGAGACCCTCTATCCCCTTACCTTTTTGTCTTGGTTATGGAATTCTTCTCGATCACGATGGACCTTGTAGTGCTAGATGGTTCGGTCAAACCTATGAAGAGGTACACTATTCTAACCACCTCACACCTTCTTTTTGCTGATGATCTACTTGTTTTCTGCCATGGAGATGTGCGGTCTGCAGGAAATCTATCTGATATTTTCTATTTCATATCCCAAGGCGAGACACTCTTCTCCCCTTATTGATAAATGCAGTAAATACTTGGCAGGCTGGTCTTCTAAACTTTTATCTTTGGCTGGCAGAGTTGAGCTTATTCGCTCCGTGATATATAACTTATCTTCCTATTGGAGCCTTTCCTTCAAGCTACCTCTCTCTGTCATTCGTATTATTGAGCAGCTCTATGCTAATTTTCTCTGGAACAACAAGATGCGCGTTTGGAGTTGGTCTAGTATCTATAAGTCCAAAAAGGAATGTGGGCTTGGACTTCTTAGACTTGCTAATATTAAGAAAGCTGCAGGGATCTGTCTCTTCTGGAGATTTAAGCACTCTGATTCTCTATGGGCCAAGTTTATGAGAAGCACCTACACTCTGAATGGTACTGATCTATCCTCATCCCCAGCTCATTCAGGTACCTGGAAGTTTATCTTGGCTTCCCAACAATTAGTAGTCCCCTTTTATGAAGATAATAACGATCCCCTTTCCTCTTCTCTTCGATGGATACCTACCACTAAATTTTCACTTGCATCAGCTTGGGAAGTTATCCTTCACGCATCTTCTGTTGTGCCTTATTATGATGTGTTTGGTTCCCTAAATGCTG